>JABUQX010065909.1:0-39569 GCA_015478945.1 Trachelipus rathkii | reverse complement strand
AAGACTCATCAACTTCTTTTTAATATAAACCGTATATTTCGAAAGAACTACTAATAGACCAAATTCAAATATTCATATATTACAACCAATATTACCTATTAGTCAATATACATATTTATATAAATATATTACTAGTATATTATATATTACTATATATAAACTACTATAATACTACTATATATCATATAGTATATACCTATCCTTACCCACCTTTAAACTACCTACGCTACACATAAACTACTATATATAAATACTAATATATACTATTATACTATTTATTAAAATTATACAGACAGAATACGTTTTAGCAACATTATAAATTATTAACATAAGTTAGTATCAGATTGATAGGGAAATACTCCATCAAATTTGAGGATATTTGTCTTGTGCCATACTGAGTGTTGGGACGCGACACTTACTTTTCCCGCCTGCAATTTTGCTCCACAAAGTTAAAAACTAATCATAATCATGAATTTTAGTATAACAAACAGCTCCCTATTTCTCTCTCAATCCCACAAACTTTGAGATATTTTCCTCCTTCGGCTTTACTAACAACTAATTGCACGGACAACTGGCACAAACCTATATTGTTTTAACCATACTTATACCATTAGTTCCTTTTAATTTTTGCGGGAATGTTTGCGAGAAAAATACACCGCCCACCCAATTGGCACACAATACACATACAACTGAGCCGATTATATTACCATGGATTAAATACACTATAATTTGAAATAATATTCTTCAATAAGATCAGGTTATTAGATTCGATTTAATATAATTTTAGAACGTCAATGAATTTAACTCCTATAACACAATTACTAATATCCCAACCATAAATATCCCCATAGTTTTTAAACCAGTTTGCATCACAGTTGTCATTCCAATTTCCATCCCTTATTAGGAAAGTAAAAGTGTTAAAGATTTTGGACTTTCTTAGCTACAATCTACATAAAGTATTTTTCCGTTAATTATGGCAAGATCTTTAAGCGGACGCGAGAATAGTAGAAGATTGAACAAACGAGAACGACATTCATAGAACTAGAGTAAAAATTTGAAAAATATCTCGCTCTCTCTAGTCACGATAGAATCAAAAAAACTTAACCTGCTCGCCGACTTCTACGAATGACAGACGTTAAGAAAAGTGAATCAAAAAGCCCAACCTCTACTTTCATTCATGTTTTATACAAAGTATTACAATGATATTAAAAAACGAGCTACAGTCATACTTCTCTTCCTATTAAAAAAACTTGGGACAAACATTTAAAAAAGTTTCATTAAAAGCATACTAAATTATCAATATTCAGCTTGAGGATTATGACTCCCTCACAGAAAATAGACTGTCGTTTGATAAGTGTTATATGCCCCGGTATTTTGTTCTTTTGCACAGCTGTGCCGTAAATTAAAATAGATAAAAGACGATTACTTCAAATAATACCAACATTATTAATTGGCGCCCATTAATGTTCGTAATATAAGTTACTCTATCCCAGTTTTTTAAATTTAACGTAACCATCTAAGTGAGGATTCTACTATATGTACAAATAGATAAACAGTCATATATAAATCATATATTCACTGAATGGAAAAAATTCTAGTTTTATTTTATATATGAATATTTAGAAAATTTTAATATTGTTAGGTTTAAATATCATTTTCCATTATAAGTTTATCTCAGACCTACCCCTCCATTGAGATCGACAGAGACGAAAAAAAATCATTTGTAAAAAAAAAAAAGACAAAAAATAGTATTAACTTTTAAGACAGTTTTATCACAATTTAAACAAAACTTAAACTTACACGATCACACCCTACACTAAACACCTAACTTAACCTAATCCTATCCTAACCATACACCATCAACCTAACCTAACAACCTCACACCCTACCTAATATAACCCATACACCCTAACCCTAAACTAACTCACCCTAACCTAACACCTAAACCTAACCAATAACTAATTCCTAACAAATCATACACATAACTAACGACACCTAACCCTAACCTACTAACCTAACCCATCACCCTCAACCTACCTAACCCTAAACTCCTAACCCTCTCCTAACCCTCTTTCTGCCGTGTTGTCACACCACTTTATACCGTCTACACCAATTTTTCTGATCCCTCCTTCCTGGCACAACTTCCCGTTTTATTAATCAACTTAATAAACTCCACTGCATCTGGAAATTTCTTTCAAACAAATTTCTTCTAAAGTTTATCCGCTCATAATACACCCTTCATTACATCCCTGTATAATCTTCTAATTGTTATAAGGAACGTACCGTGTGTCAGACTTAATGAAAGGGAAATCAATGAACTCCCTGTAGTCTGTGACGTTAACTATGCCCTTACTTTATAGACATTCACTTTACAGCTCTACTGAGAAGATAGAGCAAACTATTTCAAATATAAATTAATATACTCATGACCCAATCTATATAATATTTTGTTACTAAGGAACACCATAACAAAACTATATTATATATATAATTTACGCACATATAATATACTATCTACTACATATAACTATCTATTATATTAATATACATACTAATATATTACATATATATATACTAATACCACTATTACTACTATATATATAAATAAAGATAATTATATCAAATATAATTACATATAATTACTTACTAATAATAACCAAATACTAATGAATATATGATATATGATATAATATACTACTACGTATCTATATATATATACTTATAATTATTATCTATATACCGTATATCATTCCACAATACTCACTCTACCCCAATATCATCAAATATATAAATACCATATTATATCACTAATAAAAATATGTTAAATTTACTACTAGATCCCTAATATATATTATATATAACATATTAAGAATCATCCATTAAAATATTAAAAAAAAAATAAAAATATATACATATATAAAAATATATATAAGAATAATACTAGTCAAATGGTACCCCATGCTCCTTGCAAAATACTCATAATAGCAAGGGACTTTACTTGTCACCCTAACTACAAGCTTGGAAAAAATGAAGTTGACTGCCGAGGCCATGCCTCGCTGTCTACAAACCACCTTTCCCTCGTTTGTCTTTCCCCATTCTCCTTAGTGCCCATAGTTCTGAGCTTGACACATGCTCCCTGCATTACTACCTATTACATATATATATTATACTATATAGTATATACTATAATATATAATAATAAATATTACTAATATACAATATTATATAATATGTTATCATAATATATATTATTTATACAACATAAATAATAATAATATTCTAATATAATACATTATATATATTCCTATTATATATACTAATTCCTTCAATTGTATATAACTATTATATATATTTAAATATATAATAGTAATAATATATATAATATAAATATTATTATATATAAATATAATACAATATAATATCTATATATATATTATAATATTAATATAAAATTATGTAATTATATAATTATAAGTATTATCGATATATTATAATATAATTCTATATATATTATAAATAATAAATATAAATAATAAGATACTAAAAATAAATAATAATATATAATAAATAATAATATACTAATAAATAATAATATTACTTGAATAATAATAAAAGTTTTACTAATAATTAAAAAGGAATAATAAATAAAAATATATATAAAGTAAAAACTAAATCATAATCATATAATAATAATTATATAATACATAATAATATCTAAAATAATAAAATAATAAAATAACTAATAATAATATAAATATAATAAATAAATATACTAATATAAATACACAAATAATAATAATAATTAATATAAAAAGTAATAATAATAATGAATAATAATATAAATAATAATAATAATAATAATAATAATAATAAATAATAAATAATATATAAATAATAATAATATAATAATGACAATAATGTAAAATCAATAATAATTCAAAATATTAATTACATTTTTGAAAAATAGCAATTGCAAAAGCGGGTTTTTTCTGAGTTGTGATATAAAATAAGTAATATAAGCGTGTTTCTTAGTAATTTCGATGTAGCTGAATCAATAAATTCTTTTTTTTCTTTTTTTTTTTTATTTTTTTTTTGTCAGTCTCGATAGCCCTACAGCTAACATTGCTACAAAAATAAAGTCCCCATATCAGAAATAAAGAATAAAGAATAAAGTATATCGAAATAAAATATGTAGATAGCTACACTGATAAATCAGTAGAATAAGGGTTGTAAGATAATAAAAATTAAGTAGTTTTATATTTATTAAATAAGGTACAAAAAACTTTTGCAATTTTTTCACATTCACTATAAATGGCAAGCAAAACGGCCTATACTAGAACAACGCCAAAACTTATCATTTTATGAATCAGTACCGGTAACATAAGACATAAGAAAAGTCGTGTATACAGTCAACACAGTTTTTAAACCAGTGCCTTAATTATTTTTTATTAATTAATAATTAATAGATAATTATAATATATAGTGTAACAAAATTATTTTATTAATTAGGGATTAGGACTAGCTTTCTTATGTATTTTCATTCGCGCCAGCGAATCCAAATTATACGGTATCTCTGTCTTTTAGATCCAGTTTTGCCGCCATTCAACATATGAAAACTGAAAAAAGAAATCATTATACATTTCATTAGTATACCCTGACCTTTTTTTTTACCCCATCCAATGCCATGTACACGAACTCATATATATATATATTACATGAGATACACAATATTTTGTTTAACAATTTATAGTATCTTGAAATGGCTATAACCCAAACATATTATTTCGCTCACGAGAATTTCTTTCTTTTTTTTTTTTTTTTTTTTATTCTTTTTTTTTACCACTCTTACATGAACATTGTCAAAACTGAACCTTGAAAGCACAACAAAAATTACATAAAATTAATAAATGTATTAAATAATAAACTATTTAAAAAAGCGAAAAAAATATTGAAATACATGAAGAAAGTTTCTTTCATTCTTTCACGGTACGAATAAGGATGCGATCGATCTGTTGCCCATATTTACCCTGAAGAATTCAAATATTTGGTTTGATATATGTGGTAAATATATTAGAATGTAAATTCATTCAAAATAACATTAGTTATCATTAGGAAAGTCATTTAATTGCGTTCTCATTCCAAAATATAATGCCCTCTATATGTAATAATCATTTTATTAACGCTATTATTTCGAATATATGTATAATCTAGCCGATTCCGTGAAGATTATTTCTATTAATTCAAAAAAAACTTTAATTTTCGAAAACATTAACAAACTATTTTAATTTTCTAAGATTTTGAATTCTTCAAATCTTTGAATTTTGTAATAATATGAAGATCTATGCTTCTGATTTTCAGCTAACGAAAATTGAAGGTTGAACTCAGTCACAAGAAGACCTATTATCAAGTAATATTTAAATACATATATAATTAAAGATAATGATTTAAGAGGCTAATTTAGTAATCATGCATGTTCCTTTAAACATACAGCTTTTGCAAAAATAAAATAGCATTTATGAATGCATCAATTTATAAAAACTTTGCAAAAATAACATAAATTAGATTAAATCATTCCATTTTTCCTTTCCAAAAAGAAAAGCTAATAACTGTAAAATACGTACAAAATTAATATCCATCGAGGTCCTATATCTTTGAGCAAATTACACCGCGTTTGTTTACACAGGATGAATTTTCCAGCTGTACTTTCACAATTTTGTAAGCATCTGGAAAATATCAGAACTTTATAACATAATTTTAAGAACTTTATAGCATAATTTTAAGAAGTCTTTCAAGTTCAAGAATTCTTTCAAACTTGAGAATACCTTTCAGAGAATTTAGAAATTCACAAAAGAATGATAGTGAAATATTTGCATTCATCTTACTTTCTTCACTGGATCTTTCGAATTATTCATTTTTATTGCTCGCATTTCCAATAATAATAATAATATATATATTAATAATTATATAAATAACAATGAAGCATTAATATAATAATTATTTAAGAATACTAATTAAATTATAATAATAATAAATAATAATATATACATAATAAAATAATTATATATACATAATATCAATAATAATAATCATAATAATAAAATAAATAGATAAATAAATAAACATAAAATAAGTAAGATACAAATAAAATAAAAAATAAATAATATTATACATATAATATAATAATTTTCTAAATATGATTTTGATTAATTAATGTAATATATTATTCATTTATTAAATATTACTATAAATAATTAAATAATAATAATAATACTATTTCAAATAAATAATAAATAATAATAATAATCAATAATAATCAATAATAAAATTTCATATAATATTCAATAAAATTATATTATATTAATATATAAATTAAATTAAATTATGTATTAATATTAAATTATATTAAATATTAATATTATTTAATATAATATTAATCATAAATATATATTATATAATATTATAAAATAATAATAATAACAATGAAGCATTAATAAAAAATTAAGCAAAATAATAATAATAATAAATAATAATAAATAATAATAATAATAACAAATAACAAAAACAATAACAATAAAACAATAAAATAACAATAATAATAATAATAATAATAATAATAATAATAATAATAATAATAATAATAATAATAATAATAATAATAATAATAATAATAATAATAATAATAGGTAAAATTAAATTAAAATATATACTAATAATAATATAATAATTAGAGGTAGTACAGATAATTATCAGATAAACTGATTTTCAATAGAGATATTAATTATTTTTAGAATAGATTTATAAGTGACAAACTGTTATTGTTAAATATATTGCTGACATTTACTTTTATAGAGATTTTATTTTTCACAATCAATGTCCCAATCCTAAGTATGTGATTATTAAGTTAACAGAGGTTACTACATAAAAAATGTCTACAATACAGAACAACAGCCATCAACTCCCAATAAAGACATGTATGAAAGTATAATAAAAAGTATGAAAAATAAAATAAAAAAGTAAAATCCGTGTAAACTATACAGTACCCAAATTATTCACATAACTTATTCAACTTATTTTGAAAAGTTAGAAGTGAACTATTGGCTATTATAACTTGAGGCGGATCGTTAAAAGCATTATCTAATTGATTGTTAAGAGTAATTTTCTCAAGATCCTGACAAAATTCTTTCTTTTATATTTTCCAACTGGGACCAACGCAGTATATATGAAAACTTTTTCTTTTCAAAGGAGTTGAGAGGCGAAAAAATTTTTTTACAAACCTAGATCATTTCCTATCTAAAACATTCTTCCTTTCATAGAATGCATATACTGTAGCAGTAATTTAAGTATGGATTATAATATTATATATATATATATATATATAATATATATATATAATATATTATAATAAAATATTATATATAATTATATAATATATTATAATACTATATACATAACTTATACTATATACTAATATATATATAATATATAAATACTAATAATATAATACTATATACTAATATATACTATATAATATACATTTTTTTCATAGTAATATATACTGTAGTAATTTAATAAGTAGTTACTACGGACTATAATCTGAAGCATATCAATGAACTTTTTAATTTAAGGGTTCCAAACTTGAGCAAGCCTTAAAAGTATGGTCCACTATATATGTTATAGAGTTTGCTCCTTAACTCATTACTATACGACATTAAATTTGCAGTTCCTAGATTTCGTTATGTCTGTTTTCTAACTTCCGTTTTGCTTTTTCATGTTTCACAGTACTGTAATACCACATTAATCTTTCGTCAAGAAACTAAGCCATTTATACATATTATAGGTATTACTACATACTAAATATATATAATAATATACTATAATATAGATATATATATTATAAATATTACTATACTAATATATATAGAATATAATATTATAATAATTACTGTTATATTATATAAATATACTATAATATATATATATATATTTAAAATTATAATAATATTATAATATATATAAATATATTAGAGGTGTTCGCGGATAGTTGATATTCTTCACCTATTCGCGGAGATGCGATGCGATAGTTATAAAATCCTATCGCGATTGCGGTAATGCGGATAGTGGAATAGTTAATCTTTAGAGTTTTAGCAATGTCACATTAATATATAATATATAATATATATAAATATATATAATCAATAAATTATACTATATAATATAATATAATATATATAATCTATATTATAATATGTATATATATATATAATAATTATCATAATATATAATATATATATATATATATATAATATATATATTCTGTCACAATATACTAAGTATAATAATAATAATATATTATATATTATATATAATATATAATATAATATATATAACTGTAGTTACGAGTGCAGGGCGCTTGACCCAACTCTTTTGCCACGCCACAACCCCATTTCCAGCATCCCACCCATAATCGAAAAAGTTATATATATTAATGCTTTAAAAATTAATTTCTACAAATATAATACTTCAAAAAACAAACCCCTTCTGAGCCCTTTCGTGAGGTTTGTGTCCACTTTCTCGTTGTAAATGAGATTCGTGCACCACTGACAAGACGTCACTATCTTAACAACTTATGAAGGAATCTTAGCATTCCCTTGACAGCGACTTTTGCAGGATGAGGAAACCTTTACAAATTTCATATCCACAAAATGCCGTGGTGTTTATCTGATTCCAAGCTTTTCTTTATTAATACTCTTCGGTCATTGATAAGTCTTTACACCTCGGAGAAATTCTTCAATCCTGCTAGAATCAAAATGAGCGTTATGGAATTCAAGCAATGATATAACGGCTAACAGAGGTAATCCGAGAGATTTCTGTAATCTTTGCTTTTTATTGGCTGGTGATAATTTCTTATCCTATAGCAGCATTTCAATCACATAGAAGCGCATCCCTAATTTAATTTTATCCCTCTGTAACAACATAGACAGTAGACAGCTAAGTTATGTTTGCACCTTGAAATCTTCTCAACAAACTCAGAATCCATTTGTAAGACATAAATTTGTTTATTGTTTTAAAAGATCTTAAGTTCACTAATAAGCAAAGCAACTATCAACTTGTTGCTTCTAAGCATTGCACTACCTTGACAGACTTCTTCAATCCCTTAAAATAAATTAAACGATGGCGGGGCAGAGCTACGGGAAATGGTATGAGACCGGATTCCCCATAAACACCAATCAGATTTCATATCTTTATTAGGACATTATAGATGCAACAAAATACAGCGTTTAAAAGTATTCAAAGCGCCCACTGAGATACTGGAATCACAAATACCTTCTGCCCCAATTTTTCTAATTGACCCTGAACGCCAACACTACCTTCATTCTTCGGAATGTCGGAGTGTTCCTTATCAGTACCCGTGTTAAATCTCCTCAATATGATTGCAGATAGGCACAGATCTGACTCAGCTTACTTTCCAGATACAACACGTTTGCATTGACTTAATTAAACTAACCTTCACGACGTTGATAGGTCAGAAAAAGGCACTGTTGCTCGGCTCAAAAACTTTCGCTGACCATCACCATCCTGACATTCTTTGCTGGGCATCAAACGTGCGGTATATCCACCCAGTTAACCGACTTTGGAACTGCATAATAGAATAGGCAAGCCGTGTGCAGACAAAGCGCGAATGATGTCTGTCGGACTCAATGGCTATTTTACGAGTGACGTGCCTCGCATCAGGTCTGATGGGGGGCCACTATTGAACATCAATGTAACCTTGTATAATGTTGTATCTATAACTTCACTGAATAAGTACTGCAATCGTGTTGTTTATGGATCCTTGTCCACACCGCAATTCTCATCCTTTTTATGTTTGGCCAACCGGTCAATTTACTCCTAACGACAGCTTTACAGCATACACTAATGTGTTAGCAATTTATGCTCCTGTTTTCCTCGATTTGACCCAATCATATAAAAATGCGCCATTTTTTCTGACACCCGATAACAATATATTATAAATATATAATAATATACTAATAATATTTATACAGTAACTAATATAGTTATACCTACTTATACTAATAATACTATATATTACATATCTATATATATAATAATTACTATATATCTATAATAATATATAAAAAAATTATAAATATAATATTTAAATATACATCTATATCATAATATAATTATATAATATATATATAACTTATTATAAACAGGTAGTGTACAAAATAACTATTATATAATAATATATAATAATATATCTATATACTAAACTATATATATATAAAATAATCGAAATCATATATATAATAATATATATATATATAAACTTCTAATACTAAACCCACTCCAACTACTCATATCCTCTCATCACACACTCTACAGAACAGAACCTACATCTAACTACCCTACAACATAATATAACTCCTAATCAATATCGAAGTACACCTCTCGGTTAGCGCACACACTGTCCCAGTGCATGACCTACAAGAGTCAATCAAGTAAGTTTTCTTTTTTAGAACTTTTAAACAAATTTATAATATGAACATATGTTGACAAGTTGTTATCGAATTAAAATAACAATATAATTCTCTTTGTAAGTAAATAGACCCTAAGTAATTTTTTAGTGATTTCATATATTAAACTTCGATTACCATGGACAATTTGCCGCATGCTTTTCATTTTTTAATATTTAAAATATGTTTCTAAAAAAAGGCATTCTGCAATATCTGCTTTTCGACAGCTCAATAATCGATGTATTGAATTAGTTCAGTCACGAGGAGTCTTCTCATCGTCTCATCTACTCCAATCCTCTCTCTCGCTCTCCTCTCTCTCTCTCTATCTTTTTCTCTCTTCTCTCTATCTCTCTTTGTTCTCTCTCTCCTTCTCTACTGTCTGTCTCCTCTCCTCTCTCTGACTCTCTCTCTCCTCTCTCTCTCTCTCTCCTCTCTCTCTCTCTCTCTTCTAAATACTATATAATTATTATATATATATTACTAATATATTATTAATATTATATTATATATATATATATATAAATATTAATAATTATATATATATATACTATATATTTACACTTAATATTTATATAATATTAAATTAGCTGCTACACTGAAAGACAAGTCACGCACGTGCCCTTATATATAACTACATATATATAGATATATAATATATATATAATTATATAATATAACAATATATAAACTATATATTATATAACATATATATCATGATATATAATAATATAATTAATATTTATAATTATAATATATAATATTATATATATATATATATATATATATATATATATATATATATATATAATTACAAAGGACTCTGGGACACGGTCTAATTATCTAAAGCCTTATTTTTCTTCTCCAACTGTGTAACCTTTATTTGAATTTGCAATTAAGACTCCTGTTGACGTTACAGACTCACCAGTCCGGTGACGTCAATTTATAATATTTTTCAGACGGCGGTGGCAAAAGGTTTGTGCAAAGGTTGTCTTTGTGGTTAGTGAGGTGGATTGACTTCTTTGGTTTTTAAATTGAAGTCACTCAATCTCTCTGAACACCCTCCGACACCCCTTCTTCCTCCCGCAGATTGACATGTTAGTTGCACAAATTTTCTAAAAACTCTCAAAATGGATTCGTTAGACTTATCATCGGTTACTGCTCTGATTCATCAAATGGAAACCTCCATATCCACGAACATCGGAGTAATCAGAAGTAATACCACCCCCGAGGAGGAGGAGGAGGAGAAAATATATGATGAGGTTTATAGCTGAATTGGTACCCCTGAGGAGGACCGCAGGAGCAGTGAAAAGGAAAATCACCATCATGTTCCAGCAACTTTTTGAAATAGTCAGAGATGGTGACCTTTCTCTTGCTTCGTCTGTGTTGGAGGAGGTATCGATGAGGTTGGGAGAGGTGTGTAGATACGATGGAGAAATCGAGACCTTAATCTGCGCTTCCGATATTCTCCAATACAATTCTACATTGTTGAATGAGAAATTGTTGGGATCCACTCAATACCATCTTCAACAACAAAAAAATCCTCAATTTATTCTATCCTCCTACTGCCAACGTTTCGCACCATCCGTCAGTTTCTGGAGTGCAATGCAGTCACTCAGGGAATCGGAACACTAACAAACTGAGGTCCACTCCATGTTGAAGACTTTAACAAACAAGCAAGTCGTCATAAATCCTCCACTAATGTGTAAAAGCTTTTCTTGCTTTCTTTCAAGAACATCATCGGGTGTAGGCATAACCTCACTGAAACCACCAAGCTTCAATATCTGAAATCCCATTTTTCCGGCATAGTCCAGAAGGATGTGGAACACCTCCCTAATACTGATGTAAACTACGAAGTGGCTTTGAAGATATTGAAAGATCTGTATCTTGACGAGCCCTACATTATCGATTCATTGTTACACCGAATACATTCTGCTCCTGTTTTGGATTCTAGGAATCTTGAAGCAGTGAGAGCTTTCGTTTATGAGGTGAGGACTTACCTCCACGAATTAAAAGAATTTGTGTGGATCTTCTGAAGGAGGAGTCAGCAGGGTGTAAACTTCTCAGCCATATTCTTAATAGAAATGAAAATCTCTATCTACTAAAGTGGAGTACCCATCTGTCATCAACATCTTTGAACATTATCATACCCTTTTGAAGTCTATGGGAAGGATGAATATTAAAGCTCTCTCTCTCTCCTCTTCGACTTCATCTATGAAGTCCTCTTCTTCACATCCCAGCATAAAGAAGACTTCTTCCAATCATGTTTCAAAAAGTACTTCATGCAGGAGTGAACTATACCTTCTCGAAAAGAATCCAATATTTCAAATGAGACATTTTCAGTGAGGAGTAAACTTTGTGAGAGTGCTCATTTCATGTCTTCGTACTCGAACCTACCACAATCCTTCCGCTAGAAGAGAGCGTTGCAATGTCATAGGATTTTGTGCCTGCTGCAGCAGCACAAAACACGCAACAGCATCATGTCTTGCAAGGAGGTATGACCTTAGCCATCCATGAGTTTCTGTAAAAACAAGACTCACATCAATATTCTATGTTGCTCTAATGTTAAGTCTATGAAGAAAGAAACCTGATCAAAACCCCATTGATGAACCTTCTACTTCGTCATTTTCTGCCACATCAACAAAAGATGATGATACCAATCGAAATCATCTCTGCATCAATGCTTGCTCCACTCCATCGGGTAACATCCTTCCAACTGTTTCCCTTAAAATCAAGAAAGAATATAAAATCGAAGCGGTACGCTTTCTAAATTTTGGTTCTCAAAGAAGCTACTGACATAGCGTGATTTTGGAGAAGTAAGGAGTGGATTTATCTTCACTTTCTAGTTGCGCCAGTACCATCAAAACTTTTCTGAGAGGACAGTCTACAACAATGTATTCCGTTGAACTGGATCTGAAACTTTGCTGTGACTCTTTTTTTTAAAATTCCCGTGCTCACAGATCCTTGTCTTAACGTTGAATTTGAGGTAAAGGGATTAATTAATGGGAGCCAAATATAAGATCAGATAAAACGGATATAAGATTGCAGATCATTTCTTCTACAAAAGCCGACATGAAAATGGTGTGAAAAATGTGGAATGCCTTCTGGGGATAGACTCTCTATACCTGATGATGCATTTCAAAGTTGTCAGCTATTTGAAGGGAATTGCATTCGAATCCTGCTATAGATTCATTCCTTTCGGACCTGTCAGGAGTTGTTTAATTCCTTCTCAAGTTGATACCATTTTCAAATTTAATTCATTTTGTCATCAATAGGAAGAAGGGACTTCATGACAACCTCGGTTGCCCCCTTCCCTCTGCCAATCAATTAAAAAAATTCCCGATACAGTCGTTAACTCCATCATAGATCCATCTCCTTCCTTCTTCGACCCTCTTCTTTATGCACACACACCAATACCATGTTGATATCCCGTGGTACGAAGATGTGGCTCTTGCAGCTTTTCATCGAGTCAAGCAAAATCTTCAAAGTCAAAACCTCGAGTCTACTTATAGAAGCATCTTTCATCAGTATCTTCTCGACTGTATGATCGAGCGTATGCAGATGTTTCGAAGGGCCTTTCATAAGCACATCTGGATCAGGTCACCAAAAACGTGAGGCCGGTCTTCAACTGCAGCCTTCAGGTCAGGAATAGTTCATCTCTTAACCAGGCGTGATACCCAGGTATAGATTTGATGGTTTCTCTTTTTAGACGGCCTCTACAATTTAGGACTAATAAGTATGTACTGTTGGCTGACATTTTCAAATCCTTTTTACAAATTAGACTAAAGAAATAGGTGGACTATAATAGGTTCTGTTTCTTCTGGAAAGAAAATGGTGTTCTGCACACCTTTCGGTACACATCCATCATTTTTGGTCTGGCTGTCAGTCCATATATACTAGGCGCTGTTATTCGACACCACGCGAAACAGTATCCTCCAGATTTTTTGTTCTTCATTAAAGGAGAACAATCATATGGACAATTTCATCTTTTCTCATTCTTCAGTCGTCAACACTTTAATCGACATATTTAGTCAAACTACTACTCGTATGTACGAGAGTGGTTTTGATTTGTGCTCTTAGTGCACTAATAGTCTTGAACTTCGAACACTCTTTGAGTCTTCAGAAAAGCATTCAATCCACCAAAATCCGGAGGAAGGAGTTCTCGGATATCTTTTCTATGCTACTTCGGAATCGATCAGACTAAGTGATTTTGATATCTCTTCCACCACCAAAACAAAATGTCAGCTGCTCTCCCAAATTACCAAAGTCTTTGAATCGTTTTCTCTATTCCTTCCCGTTACTATACGAGGCCGTCTAATAATGCGGAAGACATGAGAATAGAAGATGGGTTGCGACGAAGAAATTGACGAAGAGTTGAAGATCTCATGGGAGAAGCTGAGTTCAGACTTAAACTTATTAAATGGCAACTCTTTTAATAGGTCATGCTTTGAGACCAAAAGATCAGACTTGCCTCTTCACATTTTCTTGATGCCACGGTTTCGTAGTCTACGTTTCCTCCTCCACCAAAGTGCCCAGCCTTCTTCGGTCAAAATGAAAAGTTTCCCCTTGAAAGGAAAACTCTACCATGCTTGGAGCTTTTGTTGGTTTTTCTGGCTTTCAAATGCCTTCCTTAAGTCTTGGATGGCTTTCCTAATTCGAAATTTGGCATTTTAAATATCTTTTTAGACTGGCAGATTACTCTGCATTGAATTCTTAAAGGTAGAAGAAAGAGCATCTTTTTCAAAATAGGATTTAGGACATTCAAAAAATGATCACTTCTTTAGCAGAAAATCATCACTTGATTATAACTTGATTCGCAAATTTCATTTTGTAAGATCTGTAAAAAAATACTGCAGATCTTCTCACTAAAGATTTAACAACTACAGAATTTGAGAGATTCATTTCATTTTGGAAGCAAGGTTCTGAATGGTTGTCAGCAGCCCCAATTTTTTAACTTGAAATGGAGTGGGAAATTAGCACAAGCAATCCATCTCCTGTGTTCTCAACTGTCAATCAAACTGAATCACCACCAGAGATCAAATTTGAAAACTTTTCCAATCTCAACGCTCTCTTTCGAGTATATTCTCTCTTCTAAAAATTTTCAGCAATCACGCGAAGAATAGATATAGATTGCGAATCAATGGTTCGATTATACTGCCTAAGAAGGATGTAGGAAGAATCCTTCCCGAAAGCGCTTGATTTTTAAAAAGGGCATGAAAGACCCCTTCGTTGACCAATCCTCCACCTGATCTGGTTAATCATCTGAACTTGTTTCTTGATGATCATCATCTTATAAGAAGCAAGGGTAGATTGGCTCGCACCAACTACTGTGATGTCGATGTGCTGAATCCCATCCTCTTGGGGGAAAGTCCTCACTTCACCCTTCTTATTACCAAAAATGCAAACAGTGAGTGTAAGAATTTGAGAATTCAAGCCACTCTGACAAACATCCGTCTTATAGGCTCTTGCATCACATCAGCCAGAGCTACCATCAAAATGGTTCTTGTTGACTGTATTATATGCAAAAGATACGACAACTTTGTATTCAAGAATCCTCATTTCACCAACTTTACGAGTCGAACTCTTCCGCTCTTTCCAGCACGTTGGAGTAGACTTTATCTATCATTTGTGGGTAAAGGTAAAAGACTCTCCACAAGCTCAAAAAATGTTCATCATTTATATACACATACTCAAATGTTGGTGCTGTATATTTGAATTTGATAGCAGATATGTCGTCTGAGTCTTTCGTCCAATCATTCCAACATTTCTTCAGTCGCTTTGTGCCGCAGTGTTCTTTTATTATTTTTTTAATTTTATTTATCTTATTTTTTTTATTCTTATAATTTTTTACTTTTTTTATTTTCTTATTTTGCTATTTATTAATATTTTTTATTTTTTCTTTCTTCTTATGGAATTTATATTTCTTTTCTATTTTATTTTTTTTTTACTTTTATGGGCGTTGCTCGGTCGGACTCCGGTTCGCCGCGGGGGTGTTTTGGCTGGGCAGAGCGGATGTGGCTTTCTCTTTCGCTCTAGTTCGTCACGACGTTCTGCGTCCTCTCGGTCGTGTCTTTGGCCTCTACTGGCCTTCCGTTCGCGTGGGTCTGGCCGCCCCGGACTTTACGCCCGTTCGGCCGTGTCCCTGCCTTTCTCGCGTGGGTCCCACTCGCCGGTCGTGGTTTTCCTCAGCAGGCCAGCCCTTCTGGGGGGGCTAGTTTTCTTTACTTCTATTCTTTCTCTTCTTCCAATCTGTGCTATATATTTTTCAGTCGTTCTCTGTGTCCGTTCTCTATCTATCTTTATATTATTTTCCATCTTTAGTTTGAACTAGATTTTCTTCTCTCTGCCTGCAAGATTTGTCACTACAATACAACCCTTTAACACCCTTCTGTTTTAACATGCCATCATCGTAAGATTTCTTTTTATTATTAAATAAACTGTTTGAATTATAGATGGTAAAATATGCCACAAAAATTAATAAAATAGGTATCAACATAGAGTAGTTATTTTACCTCCCCTGATCTATAATTTATATGGAAAATCATCACGAAGAGAATATTGTGGAAGCTCAAAAATTTGGACAAGAAAAGGTGAATCTGTAATTTTCTAGAACACTGTCACACCCAAAGTAGGAAATGTTGAAGCTGTGAAACAAGTGCGTCTCAGAGGAAATTTCTTCCCAAAATTGCTATTCAAATGCCCAACACTCACAGCAAATTCCTTTGAATATAATCATTTTATTGCAATGAGTTATCCATCCCATCCTCACAATCCACTGAAGAGCGGGCCTCACTAGAACTCTGTTGCCCATTTCCTTCAACCCAAAGATATCATAATATTCTAGTGGAGTGTTTCTTTTGTTGCTAGAGTAGATGATGTTACCGAACTTCATACAGTAAATTGAGATAAGCAGTATTCGAGAAGTTCTCTTAGGTTGATCAGATATCATTTACGATCTACATACTTATAATGGACGTCTCTCTGTGGAGCAGCAATTTTAAACGAGTACATTATTTTATTTAACATATTACTTGGCTAGAGCCAGTTTGAAAAATTTGGAGCTATTGTTATTATTGCACATATAATATAATTACTTTCTTTATTATAGTAATGATCCAATATATATTATTTATTTATACTTATTTATATATATATAGTATTATAATATATATATATTATATATATTATATATATATATATATATATACTTTATATAATATATATATATATATCTGTGGGGGGCTCGTGGTTTTCTGTGGGAAAGGTGCTTTATATAATAATAATAACTATATATAATTATTATATATATATTATATATTATATATATATAATATAAACAAATATTAATAAATTTTATATATTCCCTTTGGAATATATATGGCCATATAAAAGAATTACCCCGTATATCAAAACTAAGAGTGGTACAGAATGGAGATAACATTTCGAATCAGCGGATGAATTGTACGGAAAATGAAAAAATTTTTTTTTTTTTTTTTTTTTTTTTATAACTCCTACAAAAATCTACGATAGGTAGAAGAAAACTAATATTAGAAGAGTTGCAAAAAGGTGATAAATTGCTGTAAGAATAAAAAAGAAAGGAAATTTTTTTTTTTTATCCATTAGATATATTTTGGAATCAGCCATAGTGATTTTTTCTAGGCGGCCCTCTAGGACGGTGGGGACGAGGGGGGATGAAGTCCCCGTCGTCCCACGGGAGCGAGGAGACGACACGGACTCTTGCATATGTAATGAACTATATGAATCAGTTATCAACAAAAAAAAACACATTTTTTTTTTCAATTCTTATTATTAGAATCATTTATCATACGCTGGATCTAAAATATGATTTCGAAGATTTCGTTTTCCCGAGGACTACGTTAGGTTGATAGATTAAAAAAAAAAATGAGTTAAAAACATTAAAATTTTATATATAAGATCATTAATTTATAAGGTGATTCATATTGGTTTAGCAGTTTTTCGTTCGGTACCTATCTTAGTGTTTGTCAGAGATTGATGCCGGGTAACTTTTCTTTAGTTTTTCATCCTAATATCATACTGTTATGTATGTATATCACTATATAATATATATTATATTATATATATATTATTATATTATATTATATATGTAGTATATAGTAGATACTTAGGTAAATATTTTATATATAATATATTATATACTGTATATTATAACTCTATAGTATACTCATATATATATATATATATATAGTATAACTATATATATATATTCTATATATTTATAATAAATTATATAATTAGTACGAGTATATACTTTTATATATATGTTCTATATATAATATATATATATAAGTTTATAGTAGTATTATATATATATTGGTGATATATTATATAATAAAGTTATTCATACCGGAAAATGGTGAAAAAAGAACAATTGTAAAATTAATAAAAATTGTAATGAAAATGTTTGAGGTTTGAGTTAAACTTTTAAAATGAATTTTTTATATATCTGGTCATTAATTATTTGTTGTGGTATAAAAAAAATTATCTATATAAGGGCAGCCTCTAAGCACGGCATATTATATCCTCAACTCTATAGCTTCGGATAAGGACTTCTTAATATTAGTTTGTTGGAACACTGAGTATATATTTATGATGGCGTGGACACAAAAGCAAAGAAACGATGCATTCTTCTCTTAGCCATGATTAAGAGGTTTGGGTACTCTAGGTACATACACAGAGAAATAATGGGTCTCATACATTCATATATAATATGAGGGAGGTGAGGTGTAAAGTAGACTATCTTGGGAGCCGGCGGGGGTAAACTTAGTGTAAAAGTATATTTCGTTAAAGAGGGAAATAATGAAAAGCTTTATTATAATGTCAATTTCGATATACAAGCAAACAATTGCAACTCGTGTAACTATTATACCCACGAGGCAACGGCCTTTATTTTGAGTTCAGTTTATAAATATATCTCAGAATATCTCATCTGATAAGATACGAGTATCAGTTTTTGATTTTCTTTAGAAAGTGTCCTATTTAAAGGATACATCATTGTTAATGGATGTATTCGTGTTTTTTGCTTTCTTTTGCAAGTCATTATTATACAAAAAGTACATGAGGGGGCTACTGCAACCAGGCCGGGCCACAGTGCGGTGCAAACGATACTCATACCCGGAAGGTGTTCGAGGTCACGGGATGGACTCACCTCCGTTTGGGACCTCTAATAACTCCCGGCTGGCTGTGATTATTCACTGGAGCCCCTCCCGGCGGGGGGGTTAGTTGATAAATCTTCTTGAAATTTATCTGTCCATTATACCACACCGTATTAGGCCGAAGGCAGGTCCGTTTAACAGCTTTCATCTGCTGTCACATCTGTGCGGTATAATTCTACTTGGAGTTGGAGAACATATGCCATTAGTTTATTATATTTACTAATCCCTAGATATTCTATGTCGTCTCATTTATATCTCTCACAACAGTACGTAGGTCTCTACAATTAGGTTCTACTCCTACTTATCTGGTGTACATGTATTCTTATCATTGTTTTGTGTTCTTAGTTGTAATTTAATTATTTATGATCTATAATAATACACATCTCTACCAATAAGTATTGTACACACTCGGTTACAACTTATGAGCCATACTCTTCCTTTTAACTGGTAGCCTCACTACAAGTTAGTACCGGATTTATAGATCAGGTGAAACTTATATTGGGGTAATATGAAGCTCTTGAATAGTACAGTCACACTTTCATTATTATAATAGTAACTCGGAAGCTTAGAGTTAATTAGGGAACCTATTTTTAATGGGACACCGTCCTGTGGTTTACATAATATTATGTAGTATCATATCTACATGCATAATATCTATTTGAGTAAATATATATGCCAGCTAATGAGATATATAATACAAATTTAAGATTAAAGTATCTTTAGTAGAGTAACTCTATAGGAGTGGATTTGTCTTCTCTTCCTAATAGCATAAGTACAATTAAAAGTGTTTGTTCATTTATATCCTATAATTCTGAGTGTTGTTAGGGCCAAAATATTTGTAGTCATCATTCAATTCTTCCATGTTTTTTAATTATTGTATGTATTTTAATATTTAAACAAATCTTTATTATAATAATCTTTATTCTACTCATTTCTGTTCTTTTTATAAATATTTTTTTCAAGTATACGTTTCGAGTTCCTTTATCTTTTTTGGCTGTATATTGCCACAACAATTATCTATCCGCATGTCCTATTAAGCCATAAATTCTTCTTTGTAATTTATTAATTTTTTACAACTTTCTATATATGTATCATTTATATATATTATATTTATATATTTTTAATATATATATATTAATTATTATTATATTGGCTTTATTTTACTTTTCAGCATCTAACATGAGTATATATTCCGAGGATACTAAGATGTCTGAGGTCAGTATCTTGTTTGAGTCAGTAAGCAAGATCAGCCTTACCACAAATGAAATCGCTTCCTCATTAATATTCAAATGCAATGGTATGAGGCTTGCAGTGCCTCCATTGCTGCACTGATCAAAGATCATTGAATTCACTGTGTTGGTTGCCCAGTTTACCCTTTTATTAAGCTTCACAAGTAGAAATCGAGAGAGATGGTTATAATATCTTCAAGCTCGGTACATAAGTACAAAAAATAGACCATGAGAAACAAAGCATTACTGGAGGAACAAAGGGATTTATTGTAGAAATAAGTTTCCCATTGACACGATCTGATTTTTATATGAGCATATTAAATAAAAATACCTGACGTTGCAGAAAATTAATACTTTCATTTAGGATTACTCATCTTAAACTTTCCATATCAACTTGTAATATAGAAAGATATTGTATTCTGCAGCAATAAATGAATGGAAGGAAAAACAAGAAAACTGTACTTAGTATAAAGATATATATATTATATATATATTTAGCATAAAAGGATGAAATATACTTATTACTATACTTTTATTAACTATAATATTTCAAATAGTGAGTTTCTATATTGATATTTAGTTCTGATTAAGAACGAGACTAATTTTTTTTAATCATTATCTGGCATTCCATAAGTAAATTACAGGAGAGCACCGAGATTAGAGTATGCAGAGGAGCGAGCGAGAGCACACCATGTAGGACGCGGAAACGAGTGAGGGGAAATAGAGGTAGACGAGAAGACGAGTAAGAGAGACGAGGGACCTGCATGTAGAGGGTGTATGCTACGTGGGATAGTTGTCGAGAAGTATTGTGAGTAGGAGTCGTGGGAGGGAGCTTGAAATAGTTGCACACAATATATACAGTATTATATGACCCTATGTGGTAGTTCTGTTTTTAGGGAAGTTGCGCGATGCTTAAGTGATATGCAGAACATCATACAAGGTGAGTTTATATTAAATGACAATATTTATATAGATAATGTCGACCCTTCTTAACATCTCCACTTTTAGTAATACCTTAATGGCTCACATAACGGCGAGAAATAAATATTCATAGACCTTTTTTTGGAAAGTCAACGAGTCACCGCCGCTACTATTGGTCTGGCACGTCTTTAATAAAACATTTTATGTTATAATAGATCCTTTTCCTATTATTTTTCCCTCAGCGTATTCATTTCCGACGCATAGCGAATAATTTTGGTATTTATCATTAATTATATCAGTAACCTTATATTTCAACAAAGGCCTGGATTAAAAATTGTCTTCACTTCATCCTATTGATTTATAAGGGATGTTATTCTATTTGATGTGAAGGATGGTTGTCACACTATTTTAGATGGTAGGATATGAATTGCTGGTGCTGACAAGGAAAACATATATAATATTATGTTATTTTTACTGGTTTTAATCGTAAAGGTGTGTGATTTTATCTAGATTTCATTCTAGGTTATATTTACATTTATTAAATGTAGAGATTAGTATTTGGCTTCAGTGTGATATTCAGCTGAGACTCGTGGGCAGGAGCGCAATTAACACGAGAGGAGGTTCGATCATGGTATTGTCATATATTGTGGCTCAGAACAGCACTTCTGTTGTATGTTATAATAACTCTATATTATTATTTTATATTTATATTTTTAATTTTTATATTATATTATATATATATATATTATATTAATAATTATATATATTTTTATTTATTATATTTATATTATAATTAATTATTTATATATATATTATTTTTATTTTTTTTATTATATTATATTTTTATTTATATTATTTTAATTAATAATATCTATTATTATATTATTATAGTTTAATGAGAATGTATACTGGTTTTATTTTGTTATTTAATTGGTATTTAAATATGTTATTTTATATTTATCTTGGATTATTATATGAGCGGGTGTGCTTCTGTAGGTTATAGGTTAGGAGGGATATGCCACTTTATTTTATCAGGTTTTATCCCTTTACTTCATCTCATCTTTGTTATGATAACAATCAAATATTTTCCCGACAAATTTTATGGCATTTAACTAAATAATTAAATCAGTAATTAGTAGTAGTTTTATACTTACTTCAATTCTTGATTTACGTCCGCTGGTTATGGGTATGTATAGATCACCGGAGGCTATAGTAGCCGGTTTTAGGCTGTACTGCACGAGCTCGGTTGGTTAATGTTGGCTGCATGGATTTGGGAGTTTCTATTCCCTAGGTTACTTATGGTGAGATTCTGGGGGTGAGCCAGAATGGAGTGATTGAGTTATATATTTTACTTCTTACTGTATTATCGTCTAATGAGTAAGGTAACCTTAGTGGTTAGCATGCGAGCTTATCTATCTGTATATTCGTTAAGTATTAACCACACTTTTATTTAGGAGGTAGTAACGCTATGGCGCATTCATCGTGTGGTCAAGGTGAGGACACCAGGCGACCCAATAATACACGAACGGACGTACCTCTTTATTAAGATACATCACTATAGGGTTCTGGTCTACTGTGGAGTAAGGTTCTCATAGTATCTTGGAGGACTCGATGAGAGAGGGTATAGCGAAGTAGTGTGTGACTATTTATGAGAAGATCTTGTAAGTCATACCCGTGGTGAAGGACAGGCAGCCCAAACTCTAAGTTAAGAGAAGTACGAGTGAGTTATCCACTTCTTTGCAAGAGCTTATCTCTTCTTGGCTTCGTAAGGTCGGATTGATTATTATCCGCTTAATATATTGTTCTAAGTTAGCAATAATTTATCTCTGTAGTTGTAGCAAAGCGCTAAGAATTTCTATTTTTTTAAATAAGAGCTATGACAATAAGTTGAGAAACATTTTCCTAGATTTAATTAATTTTTAAGTAAAAAAGTTTTAAAATATTTTAATAAAATAAATAGTTACATATATTATATATTCTTAAATATTATTCATAAATAATTATTAATATTTATCATTTGAAGTGCATCCATTTAATTATATAATCTTTTATTTTATATATATTTTATTTATATTATAAAATATTTTATATATATCTTTACAAAAATATTCTGTAGAAAGTAATAACTATTTTAATATGGAAAAGCAAAGCTTATTAGTATTCATATTGGCATGATTTTATAAATAATATAACAAAACGAAAATTTGCTCAGATAACTTATCTCGATTAGATGGCGTATTTGCACCTTTCACAGTTTTCAGTCATATATAGTAACGAGTGTAGTGTATTAATGAAAAGATTCAAATTATATACCGTTTATGAATCATTAGTTTATTATTTATTGTTATTATAATATTTTATTTATTAATATTATGATATATAATTAATATATATAGCTATACAATTGATATATATAAATATTTTTAATAAATATATTAATCAATTTTTGTATATAAGATATCTAACTTTGAATTTTATTAAAAGCTATTTATTTATTAAAGATTTAAGCAATTTATATGCAGTTTATATGTTATTTGATTATTTTGATATTTTATTGGATATACATATAAACTGTGAGTATGTATTTCTTTTTATTCGAGTTGTTGGTGGAAAACTACTTTTAACAACTCTATCACTATATAAAGTGTTAGTGAAGTAAATGGAGTAGTTATTATATATATATAATTAATATAATATAATATTATGAATATAATAATATATATATATATTATATTATAATCTTATTAATATATATATTATAATATATATATATTAAATATAATATATTATATTATATAAATATATTATATAATATTATTATATAATATAATTTATTAATATTTATAACCTATTTGTAGGTTATATAATATATAGTATATATATATATAAATATATACTTGATGATATATAATATATTATGTATATATATATATCATATATATATATATATATATATATATCATAGATATAGGAAAATTAGTATATACAGGAACATGTTTGCACTCCAGTTAATATTTAGGTTAGGTAATTTAGGTTAGAAGTTTGGTTAGGTTAGGTTTAGGTTAGTTTAGGTTAGGTTAGGATAAGGTTAGTTTATGTTAGTTAAAGGATTAGATTACCACCACAAATTTAATGTATTACCACTAAAATTATTAAAATAAAGATACATTAATTATTGATATTTCAAATATATATAATATATAATATTATAGTTATACATGTAGGATAATTAAGCAAAGAAAATATACTAATAAAAATATATAATAGTATAATATATTATATATATATATATATTATATATATATATATAATTTCTTCGAGATGTACCGAATCCACAATTTTATTTTATTTTTTTAATAAAAAATCTGTCTTGAATAAAATTATATTACATATTTTCGGACATTTCCATAGTTCACGGAATATTTAATTTATTTTAAACTTTAGGATGAAACTGAAATATAATTTTTTGCATTTTTTAAAAATTTTGTTTTTTGAAAAACAAACAAAAAAAAAAACACCAAAAAGCAAAAAAGACTTTTTATTAAAATTATATTTTTTTTAAAAACAGAGAATTATTGAAAAAATGTGCATTGATGTTCCATTAGTAGCTCGTTTAAAGAGGAAAGGGGGCACACTTATATTAAAGATATCTCAGTAGAGAATATCAGTCGAATTATTAACTTTTTTGGTTTCTTAAAAATCTTATTTTATAAAATATTTTCTAAGTTTTTAATTCAAAGTTAATAAAGATGTCACTAGTAAACATTCTTTTCCATTCATACCATAAAAGTTTTGTAAGAGAGAATTAATGATTTCATGTGTAAATAGAGAATGAATTATAACTAGGAGCCGGAGCCGGAGCCGGAGCCGGAGCTGGAGCCGGAGCCGGAGCCGGAGCTTTATTGGGGGAAAATGTAGCGCAAGCTAAAGCAATATACTACCCCCATTGGCATAACTCACGTTGTATTAGGCTTGGCTGATACATACTTCTGCATTTCATTGCCTTTTGGTTTGTCCTTTCTTCGTTTAACCTTCTCAGAGACCATTTCCAGCTTACTCTATGCCTTACATTTAATCCCTCTGACTTCCACTAACAATCCCTCATCTTCAAATTTCTACCATAAACTTTAAGGTAATGTTAAAACATCTCATTCAAAGAAAAAAAATGGTGAAACATAAATCGGTCTCGGAGATGCTTTGGGGTGGGGATGGCGGTATCCAAATAAGGCCTCTTGTCCACTCCTTTCCCCATCCCAACTTGTGAGTTGATGGCCTTCGGTGATTGAGTTGGTGCAGCCAAGACTTCACTGTCGGATGCTTCGATGCAAAGTCTTTATTTTTCATCAATTTGAGCAGCATTCGTGGTCCTTTTATACATTTCCACTTTATAGACCATCACCTATTTTCTTTTAGACATCAGCTCTTTTTCTTGATCAAATTCAGGTGCTTGAACGCTCTGACACCAAACCCTACTCTGCTCCTTCCTACTGTCACAATTTTCAATTTTTATCCAATGGCGGTTGTTGTGCATGTGTGCGCAATGGAGTTGTTTGTTCTCGTGTTTCCACTATTGAGTCTTGGGGCTCAGACTCTCTTTCTTGCCTATCTATAATTAAATTAATTTGTTCTCTTTATTTATCTTCTAAGCTCTACTGATTATCCTAAATTCTTCAGCTTTCTAAATTCCATAATGGATCATTTTCTCTCCTCCTCTTTTTTCTCTGAAATTATCACTTTAGTTTATTTCAATGTTCACAATCGCCAATGGCTTTCTTCCAGTTTTTAAGAGCCGGTGAAATTGTTTTCATTTTTCTATTTAGGATAATGACCTTGATCAGATGATGCATCTCCTTACCCGTATCCTCGATCGTCTTAGAGATGGGCATAAAATTCTTGACCTTTTTATAACTTCTATTCTATCTCCTTATTCTGTTAAACTCTTTCACCTCTGGGTTCCTCCGATCACTTTCTTATCTCTGTATCCTGTTGTATCTCTTCAGGTCTTTCGCAAATATGACCACCGCCCACCGCAAGAAAACGTTTATGGCATTTCGGTTTCGCAGACTGGTCGGATTTACGGTCATGCTTCTTTGCGTCCTTGGAGTGATTCTTGCCTCGGCAGGAGGGTCCATCGGAGTACACAGAGAACATAGCCAAATGATTTTCTCTGACATAGAGGCGTACATTCAATATTCCTTCTTTTCAAGTAAAATTAACACACCTTGGTTTAACTCTGATTGTTCTCTTGCAATTAGCAGTCTTCAGAATACAGTCGTCTTCGAACTAGAGAATCTCATTCAACTTATATTTCATCCCGGAGTCGAGCAAACCCTATCCTTCGTAACACTAAAAGCCTTTTTTTCCGTAGAAAATGCAACAATCTTTCTAGTCCTCTTCCTCACTTCCTTTCTGGTATTTTGAAAAAAGTCTCAACTCTAGCTTTGCCTCTTTCTCTTTCCCTCCTCTATTATCTTACGACGACACAACTAGCGTCTTACCTATTGCTAAAGCAGAACTCTTTGCTCAAATCTTTACCTCCAACTCCACCTTTGACGATTTCGGAGCTATTCCTCCTTCTCCATCTGCTCCAACTCATTTATTGTAATTACTTCTAAATATATTATTTCAGCTCTCTATGAGCTTACATAATAAAGGATTTCGGTCCTTATGGTGGTATTCTTCCCGTGGTTCTCAAAACTTGTGCTTCCGAGCTTGCACCATCCCTTGGTAAACTATTTCGCTTTTGTCTTTCAACTTCGTCAAAAAAAATTTTTTGAATGCATGGTTTATACGAAACCTACTAAATTTAATGAAAAGTTCTATAAGGTATTAAAAACTTTTTTTCTCGTGGGTTTACTACGTTTCATTCGACTGACAAATATTCACACAAATAGCTGTGTTCCTCTATTTATGGAATTTCAATGTAATAAACTCAGTGGTTGGGCACCTCTGAAACTTAAGGAGGTGGGGGAGTAGGTTAAAGCATTCTGAATTCTTAACGATCTGGATCAGTGATTAGCCATCCTTGGATGTTCCTGACCGTTTAATAAAATTTTTTGAACATTAAAAATATTAATTAATTATAATAAATACCGTTTAAACAAATTTTTATTATTATTATTATTATTATTATTATTATTATTATTATTATTATTATTATTATTATTATTATTATTATTATTATTATTATTATTATTATTATTATTATTATTACCGTAACTACAAAAGAAGAATTATACCTTTCCAACAATAACATTTTTGCGACTTCGTTCATGTTTTTCTCAACTAGACTAAACCTTTTAATACGTAGAAATAAACAAAATTAAACAATTGATTCTTTGCCAAATTTTTACAATATGCTTGGATAAACAGTCATTTATTTTTTATTATTCATCTTGGCTTTCCCACTAATAATTCTCAATAAAATAATTAATAATTTAATTCTGAATATTAACACTTCATGTATAAATATTCCAGTTTTAAATATACGAGTTTTAATTGAACCAAACATTTACCGTTTAATGTGCTACATTAAATATATTTTTATGTATATCAGCATTTTACATGCATATCATTCTTAACTCTTCTTGAGGTGGGGCGTTAAATATTTTTTTGAAGTGGTGAAAGTGCAATTATATCTCCTCAAGCATCTCGATGTAATCTCCGATTCAAATAGCTACTTTGGAGAACATTGATATACAATGTTAAAGATGGCACGGTAAGATTAATCTTCTTTAAAGTCATTTGAAGATAAAACGTGATAATACTCTGGTTGACTAATTTTTTTTTAGGTTTTATTAGGTAATTCATTATTTATTAATATCTTATAGTTTAGTTATGATATAATAAACGATGTCAATAATGGTCGTTTTTAAAAGGTTAAGCTTGCTGAGGATGTTCATTTAGTTGATTATATTTTTTGGTTAGTTTGTATATAGTTTATATTATTAATATATTTTTTTTATTATATTAATATTATATTTATTATTTATTTAATTTATATAATATTATTATATTATATTTTATGTATTATATTTATAGATTTAATATTAATTATTTAACTTATATGTATGGTATCCTTCTATACAAATAGTTTTTATAAAAATGACTAGCCTCCATACACAACCTATTTTCAAATCTATGACAAATTTTAGAAACTGGTCAGACATGTTATCTGCATAAAAAGGTACTACAACTAATACCTGGGATATGCCTTGGTAGATTCTTTCAGTCTTTTCATATGAAGTTTGATATATAGTATTTTATTCCACTGAGTAAGGTCCACATCTAAATCATTAAATAACAGATATAATAATTTAAAAGAATCTTAAATGGTTTTCCTTTTGAATTAAAAGATATCCTTAAAGATTTGAAGTTTCTTCTGAAACAGTAGGTACCAATTTTATTATTATAAGATTTTTCATTATTATATCATCTCTATTTTATAAATATACTGTATTCAATTCATGATATGAGAGAGAATAATATTTTAGCAATGTAATAAAAATATGCCATTCAATATTAATTTACATATTCTTTAGTTTTAAGTTGATAGCCATATTATGGCTATTTAATGATAAAATAAAAATATAAAAATAAAAATTTATGCAACTATTCTTAAATCGCCATCTAATTATTAATTGTATATATTATATTATATATTAATAATATTATATATTAGTTATTTAGATTATAATATCTAATATTATTGTATGTTACAATAATATTATATTCTTATATTATATCCTTATATATATATATAGTAGATGTGGCTTTTTATTTATATAAAGGTATAATATTAATACTTGTTTATATAAATTGTGATATAATATTATTATATGGTTAGCTAAGTATGATGATATCAAATATATAATTAGGTATTTAGTCGACAGTGTATAATAAGGTCTGTGCTGATGATGTACGTATGTGTCATGTCAGACGTTATATAGTAGTTATAGTTTGTTATAGTACATCTATTCTCTAGTAATTATATAACAAATTCATGACCCTTGTCTAATAGTCTACTGAAAAAGTATATATAGATATCTCATACTTTAGTCAGCATATTATTACTGTTAACATTCTTTCATATGTTGTACTCTGTATTAACTTACTGCCTACAATTAAAATCTGCACTAATAAACCAAATTTATTTTAAGTTAGCCGTTGGAGTGACTGCCTATGATATACTACTATCTTATACTGTATATATATATGCATTTAAGTGGATTAGATATAGCCTAGTTACCTGTCCTATATTAATCACTACTACGTAATAAAATAAAGTAAAGATAGAAGCTCTTATCTTCTATATTAATATACCCCTGTCATATATATATAGCTCACTGTTTAGTTCATTTTCCTACTTTTAGTAAGATCCCAAGTTAATATTCTACTAGGACGTAGTCATACCACTACCTATATGCCTACGCACTCATTTACTCAGCAGTACTATTTGATTTATTTGTCTTCCTATGAGTACCTCATGCCTACCATAAACATTTGTTTATGTATGATTTATTTAACTATATTACACTATAAGTTACAGTTTGAATACATGACTTTTATTTACTATTTATTAATAGTGATATTCAAGATCGCATATCAGTAGTCGTACGGGTTTTGAGTTCTGTGGATCTTATTTACTTGTATATACTACAGCACGAAGTCTTACCAGGCTGACCAGATGTAGCTATATTAGGGCCAGTTCGTCGTAGTTGGAGAGACCTCACTTACGTATTCTGCGACTGTCTCGTGTAGATGTATGGTGTATAGTTCTGCAGTTAGAGTCCACTAACCTGGTCATTCATAGCGTCTCGTACCATGTAGAAGTTAATAAGGCTAACGTCACTCTCTTACTCACACTTAGATTAGCTAGCTGGCTTTAAGTATGCAATCGATTGGTTGTGAGCGCGACTACGCGTGTTGTGTTAAACATCTACTTGCGCGCGAATAACTGCACCGCACCCCGGTTCGATATGAAGGACTAGAGATAGGCACAGTGGTGCTCTGAAAACTTGGATATTAGTTTTAAAGCTACGTGAATACTGTGAGGATAAGCCCTAGAAACAAAGGGCGGCCGAGGTGTGCCGAATTGTCATAATGCAACGTTTGAGTGCGGTGAGGCTATAATTTATACCTTTTAGTGAGTGGTGTGCGGTGTACATATTCTGTCTCCTCCCGAGGGTGGTAACACGACTTCTTTTGTTGAATGTAGAGTTAATCTGAGGTGTGATTTTGGCCGGCTCTCGTTCGTATGCTGGAGATCACTTTGAAGTGACCGAATCATACTGGTGAGCGTACCGAGAGCTGTAGAGTTATGCTGCTTGTTGCGTGCTCGGTGGATGTCGTTGAGTGACGCGTGTAGTATTAATGGCTGCCCGTAGTTGGATTCTGGCGGAAATCGAGTATAGATACGCGATGTGCATGTGCACGACGCCGCGCATAGTCACCACGAGGTGAGAGTGGAGCCCTTGTCAGCATATTAGCGACACGATGTAGATGTTTTACCTTTCATGAGCTATTTTAGTTGTGCTCTTTCCTCGAAGAAATGATAGATGAATTATACGATATGTGGGATTTCTCACATTATCAATGGTTTACCTTGTGTCTTTCTGGCACGCATTTGTCTGTTTCCCGGCTCCGACTCCGGCTCCGAGCACGTCCGGACTTTTCAGATTTGGGTTATGATGTACCGAGATGCTGAGTATTGTGATTCGTGGGACGTTTTAAGCCTTGGCTGTTGCTCGAGTTCAGGTTTGTGTCGGAGCCCTGGTTTGTGTTTCTCATGCTACTTAGGTACGTGTTGTATGTGGTAATTGTATAATTGTGGGCCTTGGACTGTTTTTTTTCCGCTTCATGCTATGTGTAGTCATATATGAGTATGGATGTGATGACGTTGTTTTATTTATATTATCTATTTATGTATATTATTGTTTTGTTTAGAGTATTCAGCATTGTATTTTATGATAGAGTAGATGTCCATGAGCCTTGATTATTTAGATGATTTGATTTTAGTCTTGATGGTTTTTTATTGTTTTCTGTTATAGATTTTTATTTTCCTCAGCCACATGGCTTAGTAGAGTTGACGTTCGAAGGAGCTGTATGCTGTGGCACTTGGTCTAGTTTCATTCTTCGCATCTTAGCTTACTGAGAGGCTTCTTAGACGTGTCACAATAGTATGGTATTTAGGATGAGTATTATGATTCTTTTGTTTTCTTAGCAGATGTGGTGGTAATGATGAGCTTAGTTCGTGATCAACTGAGGAGTGATTATGTAAGATTTGACGTGTGATTGTCTAGAGTAGCGAGTGGTAAGTAAACTTGTCGTATCTCGTTTTTGTAAGATTCAAGGAGATTTAGACTTGTCCTCTCCCCGCTGGTCGCGTAAGACCGTGGTGAGAACCTGAGCGACCGCGCCATTTAACCATAAATATATCTGATTTCTTATGTTCCTAATCTGGATCTTAGAACAATTTTTTGAAGAGTTATTTCTGCAGTATTGAGGATTTGCATATGTTAAAAGATTAGTTATGCCGTGGGAACGTGTCTTGTAGTGCCGACCGATTAGGCTCTCGGAATTGAGTTCGATACGGATGCAGGACCACGTTAGTTGCCAGCGTGGTCGGTTTCTAGAGTTCAAGAGGTAGAGTAGATCTGTATAATACAACTACACATAGTGGATAGAGGCTGTGTGTATATAGTTGTTCTAGAGTGCGGGTAGAGTCGGGCAGAGCTGTGTGTATGAGTAATGAACTTGTGTTATGTTATATGAATTATGAGTGTTGCACGTATAGTGGTGATGCCTGAGTTCCGAACCTTGGGATAAGTATTGCATGTTTCCTTCTCCGGCTCGGTAGTGTGAAGGAGGCGTGGGTTTTCCACGTAATCTGAAGAAAAATACATCCAGATTCCAACTTAGACCAGTGCCAATTAAATATAATACTGATATTAGAAAGAGATTAGTATAGAATAGCTCTGTATTGAATTATATGAAGGAAAGAATGAAAAGTATGAGACTGTACTCAGCGAAGTGCCAGTACTGAGCCGCGTTGAGACGCTGCATTCCTACAACATTGGCCACCCGCGCTTTACGAGGTCTTGAGCTTCAGGCTGTCCGGTTAGCTCGATGTTATTAATTATTTAAGTGGATTGTAGATATTAACATAAGTTGGTGTCCTTTATATTGTTTATTTGAGTGTATATTATTTATTCTTAGTATAGATTTTTGAAAAAATTCAATGTATTATTCAGTAACCTATCAATATGAAATATATAAAATATTAATTAAAAATATTTATAAAATAAATTATAATAAATAAATTTTCTTTACTCTTTTTATGTTTATATTTTACTTATACAAATTTAACGTATTTTACATACACTAATAGCAGTAATCAGTAAATTTCTATAACAACCAATTATCCCTACACTATTTTTTATATTGGCCGCGCCTGACTTGACGCTACATGCATATTTTATGTTATACTTATTGGAATACTAAGTCGGTCTGATGGTATGCGGCTCTATTGATTGCTGTCCCTTTGGATCATATTGATATATATATTTATATTGATATACGGTTAATTTTTTTACCTAAATTGAGGGCACACATGTTTTTGAGCTATTTTAAAGCATAAAATCAGAATACTATATTTATATATTTTTCATGAGTTTTCGCCCAGCGGGCTCGAGCGCGGGACTAGGGGGGGAATGTTTCATCCCGCACCAGCCTGGAGGCAGCGGCGCGAACCAAGGTCTTGTGAATTCTACTAGTATCTATGATGTTAGGTTGATCGAGGTTGGAGTTTCCGCGAGTTTTCGATGAGGCTAGTTGATTCTAATTTGATCTAGATGTTGCTTGGGAGGTGTGTCACTACAAGATTTGGTCCATGGGTTCGGTTATAAATACCAATGAAGGTTACTTTTTGACGTTAAGATCATATATATAGAGTCATTTATTTCTAGGTGATATATGGTCGATATACACGCGTTCTTTCTCACATATTTTATTTTTTTCTCTATCTCTCTTTTATCTGTATCCTTTATATTATTTTTTTATGTGATCTATTGTTATTCTGTAGGATTCTTTTGATTTTCGCGAGCTGTAGTTTGGATTTTAAGTTAGGTTCAATATAATTTTTTTTTACTTTAATATATTTGGGGAATTTTTTGAGAACGCATCAGCTGTATTCCTAGTTATAGTGCGCCATTATAGTTAAATTCTAATTGTTTAGTGCGAGCTCATCAAAGGCCCTAGCTACTCTACTGACCTAAGTTTTTTTTGAATTCTAATGAACTATTGATTACTATATTATGATTTCTATTATTTATATTGAATCTATTTGTATTATTAATAATTGGGCAATTTTTTATTACTAACTATTTTATTTTTAGTTATTATATATATACCCTATTATATTTTAATCCGCATTCAACAAAGTAAAGCCACCCAACTATATACTCTCTCTTATACCTAAATCATGATCTATTGATCTATTTAGATAATTATTAAGTTCATATTTTTTACATTATAAATATATATATACAAACTCAACTAATTATCCTAAATTATTCTATTGTTATTATTATGGTCACGATCAATCACAAACTAATCTTTTGTCTCAATGGCGGTTGCTTGGGCCATGCTTGAATCTCTCATTCCCTCTTCGATTTTTGGGGCTTGTGTCATATTGGGTTGTTTCAGTATTCGATTTTTCTTTTTTTTCGCCATTGACTATGATGTTGGTAGTTAGAATCTCATCGTGCTATTATAATTATTTGATTCATAGTTGTATTTTCATGTGAGAATCAATTTTTTGTGTGAGTTTTACATGTGTCTATTGTGTTGTGTTGATGATTAGAGAGCTCACTTGTGAGTGATTTCACGCGACCTACAGACCTTTCTAGTAGCTCTGCTTGTCATAAGATGAATAAAAAAGTGATTTATCGAATCAATAGTCATTATGTGGTAGGTGTAATTCACCGTGTCATACAAAGTTTCTTCAGCTTGATTATTGTGGATGGTCTAGGTTTTTGTCCGTTTATCTTTAGTGTCTCTATCTATCTGATACTATTATTTTAATTTTACTCGTATTTTATTTTTCCTTACATCTGACATACACTGACATGCCTTAACAAAGTTCACCCTAACACAGTAAAGTAGACTAAATCATAGCAATACCAAGGACGTAACCTATTCACAACTTTTGCACGCATATGATCCTATAACATAACAATGTAAATTTATTAACATGAGTAATATTTAATACTAAAAATTTATATTACACCTTAAAAACATTGGTTTAATTATTATAAATTCTGATCTAACGAGTATACTCTACGAAAAAAAAAGAGTTTTGAACAGCTCAATAAAGCAAACATGACGTAACATGAACTATTGAAATAATTCAAAGACACAACTAACATTTCTGTGCTTAATAAAAACTTGTAATTAACATTAAAATAGTGATTGACATTTTTCACTACCAGTAGAAGATGAAGACCACTTGTAAAACCTTTTCTTAACTTTCCAAAGGATATCCCTCTACCAATATTAAAACGTTAATGCTTACACCTGAACAAAAAGCAGTAAAACATTGTAGCAAATTTGTATCACAACATTGGGTTTAAGGTTATCAAATACTGAAGCAACGAATATACTCTACAACGTGTAACAAGGTTTCCACAAATCATAAAGCTAATACATGGAATGTAACATGAACTAAGAAATAATCTGTAATATACGTATTTTAACAAAAAAAATTTTTTAAGCATAACCTACCAATAATAACCAGAATAATACCTAATGGGTACAGACAAACAACGAGTAAAAGGTTTTACCCTCGGTAAGAGCCTAAACTAATATGAATACAAACATAGCTTAACACACACTAACCACAGACGAATAAACAGCTATCTTTAACAACAACATAGTCAATAAAGCGAACTTACGGGAAGTAAAACAAAGTTTTCATTTTTATACATATAATTTTCATTGAAAACACCGTTATATTAATACAAATAGAACCTATCAATATACAATTATAAAAAAAACAATACTATTGTTTATTTTTAAATATAATATTAATACATCTAATCAAGGATAGAACATAGGATCAAGTTGGGATAAGTTCTATAGTATCTCGTCACTAAAAATATCAATACCCTTTGAAAGAGATGTAACTAATAAGAAAAATACCTTACAATGGCAAAGAACACATAAAACAAATATTAATCAAGCATATTTTGTGAATTTTGCAGTTACAGTCAACGTCATTTCTCGTCATTACAAGAGAGAAAGAGTAAATTCATAACCAAGGTCTGAATAGTTGATTAAAGGAACATTCCTGTATACTGCAATTAATACGGGAAACAACAACATGTTTTGGTTTAAATATCTATAGAATTTACATACATGTGCTAAATATTAAGTCCTCAAGGTATGTCACCTCGAGTTAAAGATGCCGAATGTGTAATTGTCGTTTTTTATTTTTAAGCAATGCATGTAAATTTTCAGAAAGCTATATGCGGTACTCCTTGGAAATGTACGCCAGAAGGTCGAGCCTTCGATGGGTTCCAATAGTTGCGTAACATCAGGGTTTTAATATCGTCACAAATCATATGATGCAACGCGAGAACCAGCGTCTATTCTAAATTGATAAAATGATAGAAAGAATAAAATAGGAATATTCATGTTAGTTCGATATATCAGATGACACACACCTTTATCGTCTATCCATCCTGCTGCAAATATTGATAATCTTGATGAACTCCTCACAAAAAACCACAAATGAATATTAAGGTCTATATTATGAACCTACTGGATGGAAATTACAACGCAATGTAATCGAGGTATCTCATCCGGTTATGGACGATTAAATATAAAATGACAGGCGATACGTTGGGAATAACTGAAGGCTCCCTTACGTAGAAAAAAATTATCAACTAACAAGTGTTTAAGACTGCGTTGGAGGAATGTATAGTCATCGTCCCGCAGACTACAGCGAAACATGTCCTACTAGACGGATGAATCGCTAGAACAGAGAGAGATGTCTTCTCTTTCACACCCAAATCAGAAGAAAGTAAAACTCGGGCGAGGAATGACGACGCACGAATCGAACCAGTATCAAACTCAAAGGGTAATAAATATTCTCGTTAAGACAAGCAACACAACAACACAACGGACAACAACAACCAACGAAATAACCGTATACAAAACACTAATGTTTATATATTAACTTATATCAAAGCAACGAAAATGTTGCTATAACGTAACAGTGTTTCAGCATTAATTTAAAGTAACATAGCGAACCAAGAACAAGAAATATATTGTACAATGGTAAAACCTGAAACACCTTAAACACTTGAATAAACTACTTAACATTAACAAACCTCCAGCGTTAACACAAGTAAGTACTACCATAACACTTCATCAAACAGTAACCTATTCACATAACGATCACTCAGACTTTTTCAAGCAATATTCTCTAAACTTTATATCAATGTTATTTTAGCATTAACGCATCTTGTAATGATTAAGCGAAAAAATTTAGCATAACCATTTCTAAGCATCATACTGACAACAAATATATTTCTATAGTAACCAAATTTTTTTTTAACGAGTCAAAACTCGTAAATATTTACACAAACTAAATCATACATACCTCATATTCTACGTAAAAGTATTCATAATCCAAAAAACGAATAATTGCACAACATGAAAACAAAGTTTATTTAAACCAACAGTAACATGAAAATAACAAATTTAACCTTGAAATAAACATAAAAAATAGTTCTTTGAATAAAATATTCCAGTAATGGTTATTATTATTTTTACTGAAACTGATTTTTAAAAGTCAGTAACGCATTTCTATAGGGCGAGTTGAACTCACTTTCACGTAGCGCTAAGACCTCTCTCCACGCCGTCCTTGATATTCTAATCGACCTAACTTGATTCAGGTCCATATTTCGAGTATCAATTTTGGATCAGCAAAACAAGGTAAAGACGTATTAATCCTAACAAAAATCCCTTAACAAAGTGACCATCTATCAAAGATACCGCACTGAACTTTTAATTGACACTATCTACATCAATAGTGTCACACGTCCTCGAGTATATACATCCATTTGAACTATAAATGAAAAAATGCAGAACAGGTAGACATTAGGCAAAAAATTCAAGGGCAAAAAGGTCGCGCATTATCCATCAAAAAACTTAACCTAGGCTCACGTTTCTAACAACATCATCGTCAAGGTAACAACAGTAATATCTTGTCACAAAACTCATACATTTCTCTAACTACCAACATCAGTGTTATTCACGCTGTCATAGTAATATTTAACATAACATACCTAGACTTACGAATAACAGGTTTCATTAACCACCGAGTAATCTAAGCAAACATCTGTCAAAATTTAGCACGCGGCCGCAACAACACCACCCGCTCCGATGAGAAAAACCCCCAGGGGGATGATGCCGTTCATCTTGAAAGGGTGTGAATCTTGAGAGAGGGATCAACCCGCGAGGGTGTAAGAAAATTTATCACAGCCCTGAGGGTAAGGCCTCAGCCCTTCGGGCTGAGCGGCCCAAAAAGCCCCTTTGACACCCCTTCGCCGGGGTGATCCCCATCTCTCCAAGATTCAGCACCCTTTCAAGATGCGCATCTGCGCCCCCTTAGGGTTTTTTGCTCTGCGCGGAGGTTGGTGTGTTGCTTTAAGGATACTCTTGGTTAACTGAAACCTGGTTTTAGTTTTCGTAAGTTTAGGATATGTGTATAGTGTTATATTAACTAAATGACAGGGTGACAATTAACACTGTTTTGGTAGAGAAAATGATGAGTTTTGTAAGATATTGTATCTGTGTTACCTGAAGATGTGCTGTTAGAATACAAGTTAGCCTGTTATAGGTTTTTGGTATGAGTAATTGTCAGGTTTGCCCTTTGAGATTTGTCCTTAATGTCTACGTTTATTCACTAGTTATAATAATGAATGGTTAGTACTCGAGAGTCGATCAGCTTTGAATGAAAGAAATTCAATTCAGTAGTTCGAGATGCCCTGTGTATCTTTGAATAGATTGGCCACTTTTGTGTTAAAGGGATTTGTTAGATAATAGCGTCGATTTACCTGTTGCTGTCCATAAATGATAACTCGAAATATGACCATGTAGATCAATAGGGTCGGATTAGGGAAAGATCATTAGAGCGGGATGGAGTGGGTAGGGTGACTGACAGGAATGGGTGGTTTGATTATACTGATCTTACTGATTTAACTGTACTTGGCTAATCAAGTAAACTCATTTACACTTTACTTGTATGTGAATATTTTATTGTCAAAGAACTTTATTAATTCTTTGGTTACAGTGATGGTCCAGGTTAGAAATTTTTGTTTATTCTTTATGTTATGTTTTTGGTTAAAAGCTTTGTTTGTGTTGCAATTATTCGTTTGGGAATTATGAAAGTTAAGATGATGTTATGATGATTTTTTGTTAAAATTTAATTAATAACAGTTGATACTAAAATTTTGTTACATTAGCAATATATTTGTTTTCAGTATGTATGATGATTAGACATGTTTTATGCTAAAAATTTTTTGTTAAATATGTACTGAGTTAATGTAACAATTAAACATTGATGTGGTTAGAGAATATTGCTTGAAGAAAGTGTGAAGAGGTTACGCGTTTTGTTATGAAAGTGTTATGTAGTTTGTTTACTG
>JABUQX010065908.1:90000-92500 GCA_015478945.1 Trachelipus rathkii | reverse complement strand
TACACTTCTTTGCTTCTAATCTCCAACCCTACATTTAAAAAAATATTGAAGCCTTTACAAGCATAGAATAACCTAATCTAATCTATACCTATTTAATCTATAACTTAACCTAACCTATAATCAATTAAATATAACCTAACTTAACCTTGTTTAAAAGCTTAACTAGCACAATGCAATAGATCAGGTTTTAAAGGGAAAAAGTTGTTTATCGAATTTCTCATTAGCTACTAATATCTAATAACTCTCATTGTCTATTATACCACAAAAGCAAAACAACTATTAATAATAATAATAATAATAATAATAATAATAATAATAATTAATAATAATAATAATAATAATAATAATAATAATAATAATAATAATAATAATAATAATAATAATAATAAAATAACAATAATAACAATAATAATAATTAATAATAATAATAATAATAATTATAAAATATAATAATAATAATACATAATAATAATAATAATAAATAATAATAATAATAAAATAAATAATAATTAATAATAATATAATAATAATATAATAATAAATAATAATAATAATAATAATAATATAATAATTAATAAAATAATAATTAATAATAATAAATAATAATAAAAAATAATAATAAAATAATAATAATAATAATAATAATAATAATAATAAATAATAAATAAAAATAGAAATAATAAATAATAAATAATAAATAATAAATAAAAATAATAAATAATAAATAATAATAATTAAATATAAATAATAAATAATAAATAATATAATATTAATATAATAATAATAATAATAATATATAAATAATAATAATAATAATAATAATAATAATAATAATAATAATAATAATAATAATAAAATAAGATAATAATAATAATAATAATAATAAATTAACTTCTTTAAGTATAATATTCTATGTTTCTTAACTTTATTATTATTTTATTTCTAACTTTATTATTTTTGTAAACTGCATTATAAATAATAGTTAGTTAACCGTGATCATGCCTGAAGAATACAGGCGAAATATTGTATAATATTAAAAGTTTTAAATTCTTTTTATTCTCGAATAGTCCTTAATAAAATTTCTTCCGAAAATAAAGAACTATTTAGAAGAATTGAAAAACCTGTAAAAAATTAATAATAATAATAATAATAATAATAATAATAATAATTAATAATAATAATAAAATAAAAATAATAATAATAAAATAATAATAATAATAATAATAATAATAAAATATAATAATAAGATAATAAAATAATAATAATAAAAATAATAATAATAATAATAATAATAATAATAATAATAATAATAATAATAATAATAATAATAATAATAATATAATAATAATAATAATAATAATAATAATAATAATAATAAAGATAATAATTAATAATAATGAATAATAATAATAATGATAATAACGATATAAACGTATATTTTGCAACGATTCTTACACTTTTTGTTTATATTTTAAATAATCTTTTATATTTATTATGGTAACATTTCCTTCATATATGCCAATTTTCGCTTAAAGTAAATATTATCGCAACTTATGAATTGAGGAAAAATCGACGTTTCATACACATGCATAAATCGCTAAGCCAGAGCAGCCCTAGTGTAGAGTCGCTCTGATATATATATATAATATATAACTATATAGTAATATATATATATATTATATATATATAGTATATATATATATATAGTATAAATATAATATATATATATATATATATATAATATATATATATATTTGCCATGACCTTAAATTACAAGGATTATATTACTTCTCTTTCTATAGAAGCTTCAATAGGTTGAGTCTCTGATTCCACCTCAGAATGAATTCACGCCATTCCATTGCTAGCCCTAATAGGGGTGTTTAATTTACCCCTTGTTATGTATTAGAGCAGCGGTTTTTCAAAACTGGGGGCAGCCGCGCCCTTGGGGTTGCGTCTCGACAATAGCAGGGGTTGCGCGATAAGTGGGCAAGAAAAAACAATTAAAGTTAATTTGTTTAGTAAAATACTTACACTTTCAAAACAAAATTTCAACTAAAAAAAATATATAAATACTAATATATATAATATATATATATAATATATATAATATATATTATATAATATATAATATATTATATATATTATACATATATATAATATATATAAATATAATATATAGATATATATATATATATATATAATAATATTAATATATATATAATATAATATATAATATACGATATATATAAGTAATAATAATTTATATATATATATAGTATAATATATATATTATATATTATATTATATATATATATATATAGGTATATATATATATATATATATATATATTATATATATATATATATATGGCTATTGTATAAGCGAATGACTCCAGGAACGAAGTAACATCAATAAAAATAGTAAAATACATTTCAATGATCTTATAGGATAGAACTACAAACTCAGTGAACAATTGCTTCACTTTTCAGATTGAAAAGGG
>JABUQX010065908.1:45000-85000 GCA_015478945.1 Trachelipus rathkii | reverse complement strand
TTTAGTAGTCTCCATTTGCCACAATATATATATATATATATAATAATAGCATTATATAGATATAATATATATATATATATATATATATATTATATATATATATATATATAGATATAATATACTATATATATATATATATAATATATAATATAGTATATATATATATATTAATATATATATATATATATATATATTATAAATATATATACTAATAATTATATAGTATATATATATATATATATATATAATAATAAATATGATATATATATTATATATATATTATATTATACTACTATTATATATTAGTGCTATAGTATATTCTATAATATTGATATACTACATAATATATAATACTATTCTATATATTAATATATATATTTTGAAGAGTATAGGGTGCATGGAATCTATTTTTTATTCTTGGGGGGCACCAACTATAATAAAAGATTGGGAACCAAGTCTCTCTCTGCTCTCTCTCTCTCCTACTCTTCTCTCTCTCTCCTTCTCTCTCTTCTCTCTCTCTCTCTCTTTCTCTCTCTCCTCTCTCTCGAGCGTCGAATTCTTGCATCACTCTCTTTATTTCCCATTGGCATTACAACGGCGACACCGTCCTCTCTGAACTCTTCAATCGGTCTATTCCCCCCACCACCATTGGTAGGCGTTCGCTCCTCGACGCCGTTCGCACCGACGGGCACCCCCTATGTGCCCACCCCCACGGCGACCCCAGACCGACTGAACCGGCTCAGTCTCTGCACGGAGGAGGCGACTCCAAGGCCCCGAGATCCGGTGGCGCTGGTCGTCCGTTTACATTAAGATCTGCACTTCAGAAAGCCCCCCCCCCCCAACCTCTGTGAATAGTAGCGATCTTGTGACCTCTTGATCCTTTGACCTCTGCCGGTTGCCATGCAAGAGGAGAATACATATATTATTAATGGTATACTATATAAATATATATATAGTAGTTATATATATATTATAGTATATATATTATACTATAATATACTTAACTATATACTATATATATATTATACATATATATAAACTATAATTATATATATATACATTATAATATATAATTATGAGCATGTTTATTATGTTACGTTACATAATCTTATTTTGTGGCATGTTTGTTATGTCGTGGTACCTACATTATGCTATTACGTATACCGTTATGTTATGTTATGATTTTTCAAATCAGCTAATAAAAAAAATAGTTTTATTTATTTTAAAAATTGATACTCAAATGTTGTTATTTTTTTTGTTTTTTTAATATATATAAAAACCACTAAATCATTTTAAAACCATTATGAACAAACACTTTGCTAATTTTAAACCACTAAAGACCTTTTTTTTTTAATTCAAATTTTAAAGCATTTTAGCCATTTTAAACCATTACAACATTTTAATCGACTAACTATTTTTTAGCCATTTTAAATCAGTAAAAAAATGTTTTAATTCATCTTAAAACACTAAATCATTTAAACCATTAAAACCACTAAAATATTTCATTCATTTTAAACCACTAAACCATTTCAATTACTTGAAACCACTAGAACACTGCAACAATTTTTTAACCACTAAATCATTTTAACCTTTTTTAAACCACTAAAACACCTCAATCATTTTTAGCCACTAAATCATTTTAACCATTATAAACCAATAAAATACTTCATCCGTTTTTTAACCACTAAATTATTCTAACTATTTTAAATCACTAAAATACTTCATTCATTTTTTACCGCTAAATCATTTTAACTATTTTAAACCACTAAAACATTTCATCCATTTTAAATGACTAAATCATTTAAACATTTTTAAACCACAAACATTTTATCCATTTTAAACTACTAAATCGTTTTAACCATTTTAACCATTTCCAGTTTCGGTTCCTGAAATCTTTATTTTAATTTACAAGTACAAACATGGAAAATATTTTGTAGTAATTTTTTTATTTTTTTATTTTTTTTTTTTTTTTTTTTTTTTTTTTTTTTTTTTTTTTGTTTTCAGCTTCAGGCAAATTTTGTCTCCTTCATCTTCGACTTTGGCTCCACCCAAAATTTTAGTGGTTCTCTCGCTACAGCTCCACCCAAAACCTTTCACTTCCATGCACGGTTTCGCCCGTTGCAGCTCTGTCTGCAACCCTGGTTTTGAGGTTGATACACGCGAGTTAGATCCAACTCTGGGTATCTATGATATTTTAATTCCAAAATTCATATAAATCTCTATTTATTTCTATTAACCTTTTGAATTTAGTTCCAAGATAGACCAATCCAAAATTTTGTGAATAATCCCTAATAATTGTATTGGAGAAACAAGTAAGGTTTTTATAGCTTAGTAGATTAAGAGTATTTTTCTAAACTTCTAAGTTTTTGGCTCCGCATCCGCGGATTATGGGTGCACTTCGGAATACAAATCTATTGGGAAGTACTCACTTACCCTGTACCCTTAATGAACTCACCGATTACTTAACTGTAAAAACTATCTGATATGGGAAACTTGTAAATCACTATAGTTTGTCCAGAAATTGTAATAAACTAGTCTCAACAATTACAAACCACTACAGCAAACAATATATCCAAAAATAATACACCAACCTCAACACTTAAAAACCAATAATACAACTCCCAAAAAATCATATTTTAATTACATAAAGTAGTTCACAGCATATACCGCTATATATGTACGAGTAATGACCCTTGGAAGCGTAAACTATAGTATGTCTCCAGGAGGAAAGATTGAGAACTTCGCCAGGGCTCGGCGAGGAAGTAGAGCTTAAACGATTCAGCTAGCTGAACACTGAAGAATCTTCCTTAAACGGCCGACGCTATTACCTCAGCATTTAACCAAAGGAAGAGCTTCAGTCGACTAACATATTAACATGTTCTATCGGTTACCGCGTTAACTCACCAGCCTCTACACTTAGCTTATAGGATTATCCTCCATCTACCTCATCAGAGACGTCTTTCGACAATGTAAGTTTATTATATATATAATTGTAAATAGATTAATACTAACATAGATATATATATTTAATATACTATATATATCTAATATATTATATTTATTTATATTTATATGTATATAATGTAATATATTAATTAAAATATAATAAATTACAATTTAAACTTAAATGTTAAGTTTGGACAAAGTTGATTAGTACCCAGTGTGAAAATTCTCTATGTTCTTCCTGAAAATGGCATTTTAACATCCGGAATCTTTTTATTAGCAGAATATATAGGTGGAGAAGGTTGAATTTTATATTGTTATTAGTTTTTTAACTTGATGAATTAAGAGTTTTTATTGTTCCTCAATTTTCCAAAATAAGTTTTCTTAAATAGTCTATTCATTATGAGATTTAACTATGATGACAGAAATTTTTATCCTCACCAAATAACGTTTAATCAAAATGTTACTTTAACATGAATGGAATAAATGAGTAATTTTGTATTAATTATAATCCGATATTTTATGTTACAGAAAGTTTGAATTATTTTCTCTCTCCTATATATTTCTAACATCCAAAGAATGCAGTCAAGCATTCTGTTGTTTGTTTGAAGCAAAGAAATTTAATGTTAGGATGATTAGAATTAAAATATCTTTAACCATATTAACATGTTCTGAAGATTAACATATTAAACATGTTCTATCTTGACTGTTTTATTTACACCCTCTACACGTTAGGTTAATCATATATATTATATATATATATATTATAGTATATATATATATAAATATATATATATATATATTATTATATATATATATATAAATTATATAATATAATATATATATATATATATATATATAAATAATTAGTGATTAAAATAATTAGAACAATCCTAAAACATTGTAAATTTTTTTTAAACTGACTAGTTTTGGTATTACAAAACACCACATTTTCCAAGGCTAACATGCATGAATAATGTAAAACAAAAAAAATAGTTAAAATAACCCAAAAGTGAAAAATGAAGTGTTGCTTTCACTTTTACAGTAAAAAAATTAAACTAAATAGTTAGTCACAAAAAATTAACGTTAAGTATGAAGGATTAATCTTCAGTCTCCCTCTACTGCCTTTCTTTTTTTACCTTTCTATCAATAGAAAATTAAAAAAATTAAAATTAAAAAAAATTAGGAATGAACTTTTCTATCTGTTGACGCCTAATCTCACAATCCTCTACACCTTTAGCTTACTTATACATATATATATAATATATATATATATAGTATATATATATAATAAAATAATATATATATAATTAATTAATATATTATTATATAATATTATATATAATATATATAAATTTGTTAATAATTATAGTAAATAGACTAGAAAGCCATTTAGAGAATTTTTATACGTTACTCCTTAAAAATAAATAGACTTTCTAGTAAAATTTGTTTTTGTTTTTTTTTAACATAGCGTAATACCCCAAGGGTATACCGCTACCGATGCAGATCGGCAGGTCTCTCGCCATTCCGGGAAACAACGGGGTTGTAAATATATATTATATCCTCGCATCAATATTTTTGTGAAACATGACTATCATCGAGTCTCGAAGACTTGACAAATATAATGCACAATTATTTCATTTAACTAATAACTCAATAGTTACAATATTAAAACCTTTAATAACTAAAACTACAGTAATAATAATAATAATAATAATAATAATAATAATAATAATAATAATAATAATAATAATAATAATAATAATAATAATAATAATAATAATAATAATAATAAAAATAATTCCGAGAAAAATAACTTCTAAAAAATGCTTACTCCTGTTTCTAGCTAGTATTACCCTCGACAATTGATAGCAAAGAAAACAGTCAAAGAGCATAAGAAGCAAGTTTTTACAGAGGAAATCTAATTAAATACTACTAGACGGCAGTGACCTCCGTCTGTGGGTTATACTACTACTTGCTCTACCACCAGTGGATAACTACAATAACTACTATGATAGTTGCAACAATATTAGCATGGACGCAAAATGTTCAGTGATACCGCTATGTAGAAATTAATTTGTCCTTTATAATCTTTACAATTTTCGTTTAATTATTGTTTTCATATATATATATATATATATATTATATATATATATATATATTATATAATAATTATATATATAATATATATAATTATATATTATATATATATATATATATATAACTAATAAGTATATATAATTATTTATATAGATATATAATATTAACCATATATAATAATAGTATATATATATATAATAATATATAAATATTATTATATAATGAATTTAAAAAAAGAAAACTATTTAAAAGATTTTGACGAAAGGACTGTATATCTGTTCCCCCAGAGTAACAACTTTCAAAAACTCAATCGATTTTACGGTTTGCAATTTTAATTTTTTAATGATAATATAATTAACAAAATTGTACGTGACTTAAAATTTTCCTTTCTTTAATTCAAATTTTGTTAATATTATGGCATGCAGGAACGACAGACGGGAGAACAATTCGTTATACTATATTATATAGATACAATTCATATTTTTTCACTTCTTGGTCAATTTGTAAATAGCTTAAATTTTTCTTGCGGACGCATGCATGTTGTCATGCAACCTGATATTATATTTAAACATAAAATTTTTTCTTTAAAAATGTTTAATATACATTATAAAAGCGAGGTCCTGTTCCGCTACACTCCGTTCTCAAAATATTCTGATTTTGATACTTATTCCTTTTATTGATTTCTCAACTTACTTTTATTCCATTATATTTCAATATGGTTCCAAATTATGAATTTTACTTTATTTCTCCTCAATTTTAAAATTCTGCTTTAAGGGCAGCTTTTATATGACGATCAGGTAGGTAGAACCTAAGTTCTTAGGTTTTTCTTAGGTTTTAGTAATTTTCAGACATCCCCATTATAAATAACCGTTCCATTTTTTCAAATCCCTCTCGAATGATGAGTGCCTTCAAGTTCGGTTTGTTGCTATTTTTATGTCGAAATCTTCCAATTTTTTTTTATCCTCCAGGATCTATTTTTTTTTCTTTGCAACACTTATCATTTCCTTTAGTCTTTACATAGAACAATTCTTCATTATATAGAAATCGATGGCAAGAGGATTCCTTTTCATTTCTAATGAAAATTCTTTGCGAAAAGTTTTTACATATGTCATCTAAATAAGATTATAAGTGAGAAAAGTCAACTCTCAGAAACAAAGATATTTTGCCTTTTTTTTATTTTTTTGTAATATAACTATAGTACCTTCATGGGTCTGTCGCTTTCTGTATGAGTTGAGAAAATTTTTCCTGCTCGTTTACGGAATCACTGTCTATCAGATATCTCCAGTTTACTTCAGGTCCTTGTTCCCACTTCATGCTTGCGATTCGGGAGGTGAGGAGGGTAAGTGGTCGTTCCGAAATTCCTTTTTTCTAAAACATATCTCCTACAACGTAAATCTCATTGTGGTATTAGTTTGATGAGAAAAATTCGTTTTGAGAATGAGAAGGGAGAGATATAGCCTAGTAAGGGTGGCAATCTTGATCTATTCTTACAATGATTCTTCGACAAAATTTTTTTAAAAACCGATAACCAAGCAATATACTAAGATGGACTAGTTTGCTAATCTTCTCTCTAAAGAATGGTCAACTTCATTAACCATTACTGTCGCGTGGTTCCTTGGCCATCTTCTGACTCAATGAACCAATTTGAACTCTTATCTCATCCAAAGAATATACACTCATAACATTTCTTCACATGTATCTTACTTGTTCTTGCCACTTTCGTGACTTCTCTATTTGCTTTTCATTGTTCTATTGACTGCCCCAAAATCTATCTTATAGTCTTTCCTCTCACGCTTCCATATCTCTTTTCGGAATTCACAACAACCCTTAGTTTATTAAACTGATGTCCCAAAATTATCTCACCCTATTAATTTTAAGGGGAAGTATTAAGATTGCTGAACCGGTCGTATCTTCTACTAGGCTCCTCCCCAAGACGGCAAGTGTTCTGCATAATTTTCAAAAATTTAGTTATCAGAGCTCTTCCCTGGTTCTGATGGTCCCGAGAGAGGTATCGATACACACCAGTGACCAACTTTCTTGAATATTTTTTGTAGATCCACCTAATAACCTTATGGTTAATCCCCTTTTACGGGATCATATATTTATACAAGTTGGAGCATCATCGCAAACAAGGGTTCATTCAATTTGACGAGTCCTTGTTGTATATGGGTAATTTCAGATTTGACCGTATCTGGGGTAATTATTAAATATTTAGATCCACTGAACCGCAGACTTTCTTCGTCACGTAGTTTCTAATCCAGTATGTTTACTGAAAACCAACCTTAGATGTCATACCTATTAAACATGACCAGGAATTTTATCATGAAAATTTAACACCTAAGCCTAACCTTAATGGTTTATGTAAGCCAATAAGTAATGCCCTAACCCTAATGGGATTATGGAATCCCCCAGTGACCAACACCCCTAACTGGATTATGAAGCCCTCTAATATGGCTAAACTAATGATTATCGGAAGAACCCCAAAAGTAGCTAGACCTAATGGATTATGATGCGCAATAAGATTTATATAAATATATATATATACAATATAGATATATAAGATATATATTATATATATATATATATATTATAAAGGTATATACTCATTGTTTAAGGGTAACTCCTCGCAATAGCTCCCAAAAAAAGCTTGAAAACGGTTTTTGTGCTTAAAATTTTCGTAGCCACATAAAGTGCTAAAACCCTAAAAGATTGTTTGTTCTACAGTCTGGAATTTATTGATTTAACCTAAAAACAAACTGTAATTTTGTAAAAATAACACAAGCATTTTACTTATTTCGTCTTCAAACCGAATTTTTAAAATCATTATACTGACACCATTTTGCTCCAATCGTGTAGTATACAGACCACCAGTTCTTTATTAACGAAGTTTAAAGAAATGGTGGACAATGATCTTAACCAATCAAGTTTGGTTTAAATATCCCTGTAACCTTTCCACGCATATTCAAAACCTTACCAACTGTCCTACCTCCCACAACTCATCGAAGTTCGCGCTATACTTCAATTAGCCCCCAAAATCTTTATGATTTCCTGGCCGTTTTTTGTTAACGGTCCCGGAACGTCTCATCTTGATCACAGCGCTTACTCTTCTTGAAGCATTTGTAACTCAAAAATGTTTTTAATTTGTTATAAGCTCATAACATTTTCTGCAGAAATTCTTTTAGGTTTGAAGCTAAATTTAATGCAGATTATTTGCTTGTTATTATTCTAATATCGTTAAAAAAAACTTCCTTTTCACCTGCTTGGCTTTTTAGCACTGATATCACAAACCTTACTCACTCGCCACATCATTAGAGTGACTTATTTTATATATCAATGCGCATGAGCATGTGCATATTCCGGCAACTGAGGACACTTTTTGTGTACTTTATCATAACTTATTTTAAATTAACTTTCGCTTAGGAAGTTCATTTGTTACTTCATTTTGTCTGTGGAATGAAATGTAGGGATGCGAAGGCGGAAGTCCTTCTGAAGAGGTTAAAGAGAATTTAGGGTAAAAAAACTTAAAACCCATAATTCATAAGCCAGTTAATATACTGGAGATGAATTCGAATGTTAACCTTATATTATCCGAAGTTCCCACAGAAAGAAAACGCTGAAATCGAATTCTCTCTCAAATTGATTCAGCATTCTTAAAGAGAGATTTTTCACTGAAAGATGCCCCTCGTCTCAATGTTTCAAATCGTCCAATGTCCTACCATTCATGATAGTTCGGCCTTACGATATAGCTCTAAGAGTGTGATAGCCTCCTCCAAATCTTTTATAATCCGCGTTTGTTTTTGTTTGAAGTCCTCCGGAACGCTCATCGTTGAGCGAACAGCTGAAGGTTGTCCTTGAAGCGTTTGTAACCTAAAAATCAGGTTATTTTAATGTGTTATAGCTATTAGGCTCATGACATTAATCCCAACTTACTGGCTAGCAATGCACTTGGAATTTCTGGCAGAAAGTTCTTAGGGTTTGAAGCCTACTGACCTTCAATTGGGAGATTTATTTATTTTAACCTAATTTATGTTTGGCGAGAGTAAAAAAAAAAATCCAAATCATGGAAGGTAAGACATCCATTTTTAGATATGATATTCAAGTCATACTACTCGCCACATCTAGAGATAGAAGGACATACTCCATCCATTACGCGCGAGCTGTTCATATAGGGTCACAAAGTGTATACAGGAAGGCAACTAATATAAACCTAATCTCAGTTATTAACAAAATGTCCATTTGTACTTCATCTTTTTGTTGTGATGAATGTAGGAGGCGAAGGCGGAAAGTCCTTCTGAAGGGTAAGGCAGTTTTTAAGTAAAAAAACTTAAACCCATGATTCATAACCAGTTATGATATTGAGGTGGAATTGGGTTATCTTGACTTATGTTATCCGAGTTCCGTACAGACAAAAGCGAACGATCGGAATTTATCGTCAGATGTCAGATTTCTTAATAGCGAGAGGATTTCACTGAAATGCCCTGTCATGTTTTCAAAACCGTCCCAACTGTTCCTGACCTATCATTTTTAATTAAATACGGAAACAAGGCTTTTTTGCCAGAAAATGTGTGTTGATTGTGTTACATGTCATGCTGCCATCAAAAGGTTCTTAAAAGCAGAGGTCTTTATAAATTCGTAAAGTTTGATTCCAGTGATAACACTTTGATGTTTTCAAGTTTGGTTCCCAACTCCTTAATTTCTCCGCAGCAGTTGTAATTTATTCTTTGGGCAATTCCACAATTCCTTTCTGGTAAACGTGTCTTATATAAAATGATCCTTGCACCAGGAGGACCCACGAGACATTTGAAACAATCCTTAGTAACACAACGATGGTTAAAATGTGTATGAAATTTCAATCGCGATGTTTATTAAGGCTAATTGCAGTTCTTCAAGCAGATTTCTAGCTGGAGGTTTTGTCTGTAGAACCTCTGTGTCACTAATTTGCTCCATCTATTCACGCGTAACTACTATCTCTGCAATCAGTACCTGTTCTTTCTCTTCGTTGTTATCCTTTTTTTCTCATGTAGCATCCACCCGAAAGCTGCACAGAAAATGCACCTTCATCTGTTCCTAATGCACAGAGACAACCTTGCAGAACAATTTTTTTTTTTAAATTAGTCGTTATACTCTTTTAATTTTGGACAAGTACAGCTTTGATACATTAATTTGCTTACTAGAATTACTTATTTCATATTTATTTTTACTGACTTACACTCAATGCTCCAAATTGTTGCATATGAAAATCCGTTTATATTGTTGGGCAATAACGTCTCTAGTCTGAGAAGAAACAAAAACTCTCTACGACGGCAAAGACAACCGTTCTTCTCTCTTCAAAGTATTCAAATGAATCCAGTGAACCTTGCATGCTAAATTTAAGAAAACTCTTTTTTTTCCCATCCAGCATCTGCGGTTGATATTTGTCCACATAACTGAACACCTTTTAATTTTAGACGTGATTAACAAATCAGACTTCCCTATTATGCATATGACAATTAAGATTCCTCAGCATTCTTCTGCAGGGCAGGTGAAATCAGAGCTTCAGGTAGGGACAGGAATTCGGCGCCCAAAGAACTCAGATCCCACAATGTGAATAGGCCCCAATGTCAATGTAGCAAGAAAATCTAGAAGAAAAAATATTTGTTGAACATGATATTAATGACAAATGAAACTTGTATTCAAATTCGAAAATTTTGTTTACCGAGTGTATTCAGATTTTATCCTGATTATTGTAACACCAGGTTTATAGTTAAACCTGTACCTAAAATGACAACACCTTTAATTTTATAAAGCAAACTCAAAAATGAACAAAAAAAATTCTCTATAAATGTACACTATCCCAAAAATGCAGTGTTTTTAGTTGTAACACGGTAGTTTTGTTCTATTATAAAGGATCTTTCATAGTTCTGCATAAATATATATATTAATATTATAATAAATATATATATATTAATATCATATATATCTATATATATATAATCACGATAATACTATATATATAGAATAATATATAATTATAATATATAAATATATATAATATATATAATATTAAATATTAATATAATATAATATGGAGTACATATAATGGGATGGAACTGTAGGAAAAATAAGAGAATTCAAATAAAATTTTTTTAAAAGATTAATAAAATTTTACATTAAAATTTAAATTTATAACTTTTACTTTTATTGCTTAAAAATTTTGTTCCTTCATATTTCTCCAACAAGCTTCCTACAGGGAAAAAAAAAAAAGCATTGCCTAAACTCCATATATATAAAATTATATATATATTATATATTATATATAATATATAATTATATATATATAATAATATATTATATTATAAATAATATATAGTATATAAATAATTATATAATATATATTATAAATAATATATATATCTTTGGTTGTTAATCGCAAAATTTCCAAATTGATTTTTGTATATATAAAATATAAAAAATTTAAAAATTTATAAGTAACAATAAAAAAAAAAAAAAAACTCAAAACCAAAAATATTTTCCAAGGTAGAAAATTTTGATAAATTGTTCAAAAAAAAATTTGAAAAAAATATTTTGCCATCATGAAATGGGAAAATTAAAACTGACAAGAACAACTAAAGTCGCTTCGTGAATTACCTCGCATTGACGTTGGTTTTTCGCGTTCTGTGAAAAATAAATAGAAAAATTTAATTCTAGGTTTTACTCTTGGAGTTTTAAGAGAGAGTAAATTAAGTTCACTGATATACAAATAATAATAGAATAAGTTGTTTTCCAAAATTTAATTACAGTACGCTGCATCTACTTATCTGAATATTTTCTTTTAGGATTCAATAAAGTTTATATTTGCTTGGTTATTGTGAATTCAAAATTTATAAAGCTTATTTACAAGTAAAGAATTGGAGATTGGTTGTGGAAAAGTGCGTATTATAACGAGTCGAATGTCATTCAATACCTTTTCTTTCCTATTAATAAACCATCCCTGTAAATCAGTCGAAGTACAGTATTCTATCGAATATCGCAATTGTTTTTCCAATCGGTTTTTTTTTTTTAATATATTTAGGGCCCCATGTCAACAGTACTAGAACAGTGTTGCCAAACTTCTCTCATATAATAAAATTTAAGGAATCCACGCCAAAAAAAAAAAAAAAAAAAAAAAAAAAAAAAAAAAAAAAAAAAACTATATAATGAAAAAAATTTTTTGATAAATGTTAAAAAAGCGATGGAATAAGATTGATATGTCCAGAGTTCCTATACGTAAATAAAAGAAATTCCCCCAGGATCAGTGAGCTAAAATTTTTTTAAAGAGGTATATTTGTAGCGACGCCACAAATAAGGGAGCTAAATAATTACCATCACTGATTGAAAGCTTGATAATAATATTGAAAAAAAAACCTGCATTGGAATCCTTAAAAGATTCATAATGGTTTCTAAGGTAATATTAAGGCCGGACAACTATGAAATAACTAGTTTCACAAACTCCTTCGAAAAATATTATAAAGCAATGATGTATTGTAACAAGTGTCCTTAAAAAAATACATTTCCTTTTTTTAAAGTTGGACTTTTTCCTAAATGCAATCTAGGCGCTATAAGCGATGAGCAGAGCATATTCCACCAAAATATTTCAACTATCGAAAAACGTTTTCAGGGAAATTGGAATCCAAAATATGCTTGCAGACTATTGTTGGGGACTGAAAAGGGCGGTTCCTCAAGCAAACCACCGTATTTACCATCAATATCGAATAATTTAAAGAGTCCTGAGTGTAATGATATAGTGAGTAAATTAACTAAGGCTTATCATTTTATAACACATATTGTATTTTAATTTCGTATTCACACAACACACCACTGCCCTTGTACAACGAAAATGGTATGAATTCGGAAATCGGCGCACAAGAACTTCCATTAAGAAACACTTCATCTTTTACTTCATAACAGACAAAAAATTTTTTTGTATCGTCCAGTGTATTTCACTGAAATGCGTCTCATGTCAAAACTGTTCCAACTTGACATACATATCATCACAATCTCATACCGTGGGACAGTCACCTACGCATATGCAAGGAGAGCCTAGCCTCAAAATCTTGAATTTGTTTCCGCGTTTTTTATTGGTTTATTGCGTCTTCGAAAGTTCCCCCTCAGTCCGTTGATTCCGACAGCTGTAAGGTCCGTCTCCTTAATCTTTTTACCAAAATGTTAGTTTTTTTAATTTCTGCTATAGGCTAATAGCCTCCACACAATTATCCTTCCAAAGGCTTCCCTGTCTTAGAAATGCGATTGGGTTCTGATAAAGAAGTTCTATTTTAGGATAAAAGGTTTAAATTTTAATCTATATTATGGTTATAAATTGTTATATCGGTTGAAAAAAATTCGAAATCGATTTGAATGAAGAATCTGAAATTACCTTAAAAAGAAAAACAAATTTCCTTTCACCCTTGGCTGTTAGTACCATTATTTTCACAGAAGACCTAACTACTTCCGTATCTAAGATAGTAAGGCAACACATCCAATCTCGCGCGAGCTTTATTTTCCCCTAAACTTTTGGGGATAGCAATCTTAACTTATATAAACCTTCCAGTCAGTTGACTTTTCGCTATTAAATTTTCCATTTTTTTATTTTGCTGTTTGGTCCTGCATGAATCTAGGCAGGCAAGGCGGGATGCTTACTGAAGGGTAAGAAAGGTTTAACATAAAAAAAAACCTTTTTAAACCCAATGATCCATACCAGTCAGATGGAATCAGTGGAGAGGAATTTGGGTTATCTCTGATTTCCCCGACTTATCCTACAGACAAAAGCGACTGATCGAAATTCCTATACATACACAGCATTCTTCAATAGAAGTACGTCTCAGGTTTCAAACATCATAGCTGCGCCAAACCAACTCGCCGTTCATCGTGATATTCACCCTACATGTGCAAGGATAAGTAGCGCCAAAATATTGGATTGGTTTCTTGCTTTTATTTTCTGACGGTCTCACGGAAACGCTGACATAATCGCCGTTTACGTAATTTTCTTCAAGCGTTTGTACCAAAAATAGTTTTATTAATTTGCTATAAGACTATATAAGGTTCACTATCATCCAAAGGCGGCCTGTAGCATGCGAAGGGTGGTTCTGCAAAATTCTTTAGTTTGAAGCTAAATTTAGCCAATTATTTTGCCTCGTTAATCTTTTTTTATATCGTTGAAAAAAACAACAAAAAACAAAAAAGACAAATCCCGCATTGAAACCTAGGCTTACAAAATCGCACTAAAAAAAATAGAGAAAAAAAGCTTCTTCTTCTCACCATGACCGTGGGCCTGTTGTTAGAACACGATTCACAAGCATACTACTTCCGCAAGCTTTCTAGAGATAGAAGGCGCATACTAACATCCAATTCTCCCGCGAAGGCGTTCTCAATTTCCGCCAACTTTGGGTTATAGTTAGCACCTATTACTTAATATAAACCTTAACCTTAAACCCACCTACGCTGTAGGAAAAAATTTCCATTTAATTTTCATGTTTTGTTTACACCGAAAAATCTAACTAGGCGGAAGCGGAAGGCTTCATCTGAGTGGTTAAAAGCTTAAGTAAAAAAAACTTAATCCATGATCAAAACATTAGATATTGGAGATGAATGGGGTTTTCTCTGACTTTACTATAGCGAGTAGTTTCCGCGACAGACAAAAAGCCGATACGAAAATTTCTGTTCGTGGCCTTCCAGTATTATCTCCAATAGAGATTTCGATCCTAGAGTCCAAATATTTTAAATTTCGGTGAGCCCAATTTCCCCCCCCCCCTATAAAAAATTGATATTAAAATTCTAATTTCAGCCGATTTTGAATAAAAATAAAACACCAAACTTTAGCTTTTTTTTGACCTCTAAAACGTTTTTTCGCACGGTTATAGGGCGACAGGGCTAGCAACCCTGTTTTTTTCCTTTGCTGAATCACTCTTGGTTTCCAACGTTGGATTAATTTTATCCCGCCTAGAAGCAAATCCTCTGAGAAAAGCAAGTTTGAGAACCTTATGGAGAAGATGGCCAATGTTCTTCTTACTGAAAAGAGCGATAACCCTACCTTGAATGGTGTTAACTTAGAGACGGCGTCACCCAAACCCATTGCGCTGGAGGAATGGCCTTTCTGGAGTGTTCTGGGATTTAAAAGTTATTCGGCGGGCCAGAAGAGGAGAAGACGGTCTGGAGCAAAACCCTACTACAGGAACGGAAGCCCTTCCCGAATTGTTATTAATTATAGATATATTATAATATATAATTTCTGAAAGATGATATATATTTTATTTAATTGCTCTCCCTCACCCACGAAAACAATATTTCCCACTATCCATCTACAAACACGACAATCTTTATCATATCAAGTTTTGTTCAACTTTTTTAAGAATTTTACATTTAATGTCTATTTTTTTTTTACATTTCATCCCATATTAGAGCTCGTGCTTGTACTTACAAAAAAAATTGTAAAGTCTTAGTTACTCTTTCATTATACTATATCTCAGCTTTTTTTAGTTAACTGCATGTTTTCTTTCTCTTGTGAGGCTATACATATATACAATATGGCGAATCATTATTAATAGAGCTTTAATTCAATATTAAATATAATAAATATCATCATATATATTATATATAACTATTATATATAAGAAATTTGATTATCATATCAATTATCTCCGTATCAAGATACATAGATAGCGTATCATCACAGTTTGTGGTATCATATTATATACTGCTTAGTATTAAATACCTAATTTCAAATATAAGGTCTGTCCTCAGGCTATAACATATTCTCTTGACGCGGTTTGATGGTTTCTGCTATCCTGATTACAGTGTAAAGGTGCGGTGGTCGATTGGAGTTTTGGTTTAAGGTAAGTTTCTGAGTATTTTTTATTTCCTTTATTAGGGGGGTGGGTTTGCGAAAATGTAGCATTAGTTTTTGCTTAGTGCTCTCGATGTTTTTTGAGAACTTGTGGGAGTAATCATCATAAGGATGAAGCTTGGGTTGTTCGAGAAGTTGTTAGTTTTTTTTTTTATGACTTGTCATTTTCTTATGATTTATAGCCGTGTAGAACTGGGAATGTTACTATATTTGCTTGAAAACTATTGTGGTAACACCCACAACCACATCAAACTCCACCACACCAAAGACCCCACACCATCAACCACCAACCCACAGCCCTAGACAAAACCGCATACATTACCTCCACCAACACGAGACCCTCCATGATACTTGTTCTCAGCACATTTGAAAAGTTCAAAATGAATTTCCACACAAGAAATTAAGAATGTTCCGAGGAATCTTTTTCCTAGGATATAGTTTAACCAAAATATTTACATAATAGAAACATATAGATCTAATTTCTAAGTTGTAGTTTCTTCTTGTCTTTTTAATGATAACGCGGAGGTCAAGGCGTCGGAAATCAATGTGGGAAATGGTCCTATGTAACAGAACCGCGGACTTTTGTCTAAGCCCATCGGCGACGCCTGGATTCCAGTTAGTTTTGATCCCCATCTGTCTGATGAGAGAAGTAAACTCCTTTAATCTTCATTCTAAGAGTATAGTCCAAACCTGCCCAAAGGCAGGAATGAGGAGAAAAGAAACTCCCTCACCGCATAAACAGGCCACTCCTGTGGAATATACACCTTAATCATGTTATTTAAATTGGAAAGAAGAGTTTCCTGTGTTTCTGTCCCTATTCTTGAGGATTTCTTCAATCCTGATCCGACCCTCTTTCCTCTAATATAAGAATCCTTTCCATATTCGAAGTACTGATTTTGAGCAGAATGTTTCCTCTCACTTAAGAGGTAATCCCATAGCATTCAACATTTCGTCTAAAGCATCAAATATCCTTGCTTGGACGATTCTAGGATTTTCACCTTCTGACAGGGTTACAAGGATCAAAAAATTGTACCCTGTAGCAAGAATCCTAACTTTGTAACCTAGTGGATACAAATAATACAAAACATCAGAAGCAGTAGTAACTATCTACATATCCTGGAACATTCCTTCACCCATTGTTCTTATGCCATATGTTACTCGAGGACCTATAATTGGCTTCCCATCACCACCTTGCTCAGGTATATAATTTTGATTCTTGAAATAAAAACAAAAAAAAAAAAAAAATCCATACGCACCAGTGGTATTATATGTGCGGATTCTATCAATCCTATGTCCGAATACCCATCATTCTCTCACTACAAGAGTACCTAATCATGTTCAATTTGATTCAAACACCATTTTAGAAAAGTCAAGTATTCATAGATTTGCCTTTCAATACTTCAACTTGAGAAGCTCACCTAAGAATGGTCACCCTCAAAGAGTATTGTTCATTCTCTTTAAATTCAGCGAGCTATTGATAGTTTATACAAAACCTAACATCCCTGGTGGAAGCGCCTTAGTAAAGTACATCGAGGTTTTTCCCTATGAGATAATTCTCTCTCTATTAGCACATTGAATATTACATTCGATATGTATTATCCCTGGTTTGCCTTTAGAGTCTTCAGTATAGATTCCTTCACATCTATCGCGTATATGGTTGCAACAAGTGGTTAATCACTATCCTTGTTGGGTGAGGGAGACTACGGAATAACCCTTCATACGCCAACTATATATCTATCTTCATTTCAACTTGCTCCTATTATCTTCCGTAATCATAATCTATGATCATCTGCCCACCTCTCCTCCACTACTATCTTGTCTAGATTTGCCTATTATTCTACGACCCACCTCTCCTTCTTTCCCTCATGCTCTTTCATGAAGTTATTGCTTCTTCTATTTTATCACTTCACACTACTACTATTTCCCGCTGCTCTGCAACTTTCAAAACTAATTCTGCGCTCGCAGCCACTGCATCCACTGTCACGAAATCTCCAAAGCTCATTTGATGATTATTCCATCTATTCACCATCCGATATATATTCCTCAACAATGCCTTTTCTATATTTCCACCCATCCTCATAAATACTTATTATTTCATATCCCAGTGAATATTATATTATCCTCATTCCAGAATCATATTTACCCATACCCAGCACTGATATACTCCATTTAAGAACAACCAGCTACCACATCACATATCAAGTATTTACTTATTCGATTATATCATCCCGTTCAGACGTTGATATTCCATACCACACTTTATAGTAGATTGGAGACCCCTCAATTTGCGCAGCCCTAAAATAACTGCTCTTAAGCCCTTCTACATTTAACTTCTGATACAATAATACTGTATGTTTCGCCTATATACGCCTAACTGTTGTCGGGGACTGTTCATATTCCTGTACCCCAACTAATAATCTAATTCCCCTACAACAACTTCTGAATTATCAGACAACCAGTTCAGTTCCCAGGTTAGTCAAAAAGTAGTTAAATTCTAAGTTCTTATCTATCTTTATGTTTGCAAACATTTTAGGGTGCCATTTATTGTTTGTCTCACCCCATGTATCATTCTTAATTGAATTAAGTATTAATTCTGCGATTTTACATCACCCCTGTATTTTATAAACTAATTAGGCCAACTCATCTTTATGGCTTGAGTCTAACACGTAAAATTTCGGTGGAATCACGGATACTTTCTAAACATTTGCCATAGAGGATAAATAAAATGGTACGTCACCTTCTATATATGTGGTTCCCCTTTAGAGGGTCCAATAGTTCCTTAACATTAGCGAACTGCAAAGAGTTTAACTATCGACTTATTGGCGTAACCATAACATACTCATTACATATCCAAACATTTTTAATATGAGGGGGATACTTATAAAATCATGACTAAGAGACTAAATTGGATTTTTACTACATAATAATTGCTGCTCACTCTGTTCACAATCTCACTCCATAGAGCTTCTTCATTACTGATTATTTATATCAGTATCGTATGGAGAGGATCCTTCATGATACAAGGAACCTGGTGGTGGCTTATATTTTTTACCAGTAATATGGCAACCACTGTTTATAAGACACTTTATTTGAGTCTTTAGCCTCAGATTTTATTGTAACACTGTAAAAGAAGGATTCACCAATGGTTAAAGTTGCTAGAAAGATAAACAGAGTCGGGGGTTTCCGGCGCTACAGGGGGACTCGGGCCGCCGCTCTGTCGCTCTCGTCCGCGTTCGAACCCCCTAAAGGAAATGAAACAGAAAAATTTAACTATTTTTCTAATTCTTCCAGAGCATGAATAAAAAAAACTGGATTTGGTAACTCGTGCCTACTCGTACTACTCAGGGCAGCTAAAATGGAAAGTTAAGTAGAGCGTTCGCCTGCTAATTTTTCCCTAAGAACATATTAACCTAATATTTAAGGTTATTAATAAATATTAGAATTAAAATTTTTTTTTTTTTAATGTTTTCATTTCGATGAAATTGTCCTTGCTGGAAATCAAAAATGTTATTGTATTTTCCCTTCGTAGCCTGTATATACGATTTTTTTTAGTTACCATGCTGATACTGTTCGGAGGTTGGGCCGCAATAATTTTAAATGAATAATAAAAAAACAATGATCGTAAATCTTTACGCGCAAAAAATGTTAAACAAGCCTCTCAAAAGTTTGTAATTTTTTTCATTGACTTTTCTTATAAAAAAAAACTGAAAACGGGCCTCGACCGGCAGTTAGAACCATCCTAAAAACATTATAGGAAAATCTTTAATGTTACAGTATACAACATGATTTTACTCTGTATGACCCTTTCGCTATATCTTTCACCAACATCCATAAGCTCAATCCTTCGGGAACAGTCAGGGGAGGGTAAGCTTATCATACACTGGGAGCATTCCATATCTACACATTGGATTGGGAGCTGCGTCGGGCAAGCCGATGCCCTTGGTTGTAACCAAGCGTAGTGGAGTTATGGAATCATAGCGCACGCTTAAGCGCACTATGTGTGTCTGGGTGGTATGAAAGGAAGGTAACTTACTCCACCACCTTGGGAAGTCTTACAAAATTGGTATCATACCGTACACATAATAACCCGAATAAAGACAAAACATTTATTCTCGAGTTGTCAAAAGGCAGTGTTCTGGCCAAGTACGAGAAGAATCATAGGCGGGAATAATGGCGATTGCTTATATTACTCGGTACATGAGAGACAAAACTGTTTCCGGGCGAGTGCTTATGAGTGACCATATATCTCGGATTCCTCGTAACGAACCAAGAGTCCTTTCCTACTCAACTTCTCTTCCATTACTATCCTTTAGTGTGGAAAATTTTTAGTCTAATGACATAATATCTCGCGAGTGGGTGTGTAACTACACCACCACTAACCACCGTCTACACACAACAGTATTATAGGATATGGGCGCCAGTCAGATATATGAGCCACTGATTAGACGATCTCTTATGAACACAGCCTGCGTAGTCCTTACCAGTAGGCAGAGATCTATCAAAGAGTTCACGTGTATTTAGCATATTTAGCAAGGCCTCATCGGAATATAATCTTGGTCCGTCTCTCCATTTGAAACTGCCACAACGTTCTTTCAACAATAAATATGAGTATACTGACACAGCACTGTCCCATTAACACTTGTCTCACTCACTAGACAAGCGAGATGATAGCGTCGATAATGAGACTCTTTTTACGCCAAAATTACTATTTAAAAATCTACTCACTTGTCTCAAAATAATGTTCTTATGACTTTTGGAGCTTACGTCTATTGTTAGATTTTTTCACTCTGAAATGATGAGTCATGAGTCATATACAGACAGTGGACTTATCGAGGTGACTTGAAATTGAAGTGTTGACCATATCAATCACTCCCATTGTATAAGTATAACAAATTGCAAGGCAATACCTAGTTTTAACCTCGTTACCGGCGAATTTATATATGCCTTTTTGCCTGGTATTTCATATATTATTCGAGAGAGTCGGATGTTATTATGAAAACTGCTGTGTGTTCTCGCTTCTTGATGTTTAGTTGAATCTACTAGGCTTCTTGTGTTGGGTAGAATACCTATTCTCAAATACACCACCATTTGGCAATATGTAGTCAGACCGTTTATAGTTCTTTGCCGTCGTGGCACTCTACTCAATATGAGACACTATTCGATCTTGTTTCTAGCTATCGATGTCATTTGCGCATCTGGGTCCTACTGTCACTAGTGAGCAGCATTAAAAAATGGTGTGTATTACAATGGTTCACTTCTGGGGTCGACCTTGTCGTTATACATTTGCATCTACCTGTGAAGTCGGTATTTGTGAGTGTGTCCTCTCGCATGGAGATCACCAAGGAGAGTGCTACTCAGAAAATGCACGACAGATGACACCTAATCCTCTCTAGGTATATATGGTTTACCCCAAAAATAGCGTTTTTCACAAATTAGAGACACCGTTGTGAGTCAAGCACTCTTGTGGGCTAGAATCTTAAAACAATGATCAGTATAATTCGTTGACCCGTTGAAGATAAAAGGCTCTACTCACTCATTTTGGTTATAGATGGATGATATACAGAGAATTTATCTGTGTGGACGATGTTGAAAATGTATAATTTTGGGCTTTTGAAAGAGCTTACGACTTGCCACGTGAAGAGCGGCGGAGTAGTAAATCGCGCATCACTTAAACTCCATCTGCATCTCTGTTTTCTGAGGTGGCTGAGACATACTACACATCGGATCTATTCATCATAAATGCCTTATGATCATCAGATTCTATACCAGAGTTTCTGGGTTGTGCTTCGTTTATTTAAAAGAATTTTGATCAGACACCACTTATTTTATCTGGAACACTGGCATGTAATTGCTGTGCCCAGGACGCTAGGCGATATGGTTGTTTGAAAGTGACACGAATGTAACAAATCTATATTTGGCGAAATCGCGCCTAAAAACAGACTGACATAGATATTAGAGTGTAATTACTGGCTCTTCCTCTCGCTCCATAGCGTGGATGAGAGATCACAGTATTAGATTTTGGTGTTTTGCTCGCTCTAATTCTGGGAGAAGTGTGATGCGATGTAACCATAACAGATTATATATATATAGGCGTACATTATATTAGCCGTGTCTATAGTAGTCACTGCCTTTTATGCTCGAAACGGTAGTACAATACTTTATCAATCATATAGCTATTTGAGTATAGATTATTTCACAGTAACTGAGGAATAACTCCCATGGCTTATTCCCTTTTCTTATACATCATAATATAATATATACTATCAGCAAGTGCTGTTTAAGAAAAAAAGGGATAATAGGAAGAACTATTGACAATAATTCTTCCATTACTACTCACACAAAAGACGTCAAACGTGCATTTCTCATATGAGTTCAGTCATTAATCCATTGTTCGCCTTGAACATCTACAACCATCATCCAATATATGTACTATAAGACTCATTTCTAGATGACCACTTATATATGGAAAATACACTGCAATATCTTAATAGAGCACTGAAAACAACCTGTCATACGCGGCGCTTGAACCTGTTTACGTCATAGTCGCCTCATAATAAATATGGAATAGGAGGTGCTTGGAGAAACGTCGTGGCGTGCTAGTTCCCTTTTACGCTTTACATCGGCCTATTCTATATTCTCTGAATTTAAAGAATTATGAATAACAGTGAATGTATTTTATAAGTTGCATAGTAATAATATGAACACACGACTTTTCCCACTCTACACCCGTGATTAATAAATACCCATTATATCCTATCAAAAATGTAGATCGCTCTTTTCCGTGATCAGTACTACCTCCATTGGTGAGTTAACTTTGTGAGAATGTTTGAGCGACAGCCAATGTGATGCCACTTTCACAATCATATACGTACAGAGTATATACATAGATCTGATGTAAGGACTTTGTTATGTCGTTTCCAAGCGGCCAAATATGTATTCCGGCACTGTCCTGGATCTAGCGAGGTGGTGTGCGATATACATAGAGACATGAGACTTCCCCATAGGTCAGTAATCAAGGCGCATGATCTACATAGAGGTGGCCATACTTCTCTGCCCAAACCGGGGGTTCATAACATTTCGTTGAAATTTCCATTTTCAAACAAATACATACTTATGACCTCACAAAGGTGGCTAGGACGAATAATAATAACCCTAGAGAGAGAGAGATCAACCAACTGGGGTGATGTGATAAAATTCTTCAGTTGCATCAGAATAGCTTCTCCAATGACTCTTTCTTCGAAGCTTCCTAACTTACACAATGTAATCTTCCAAAAATAAGAAAGGTATCCTGTGGGAGTTATGCTACAATTAAACATCACATTACCTCCTTGTTACTAATTATCTCTGTTATACCACATTTCGAATTAGAATGAGAGAGTTTAACCGGATGTAAGCATTATAATTAGCTCTTAGGAGGCTCTCAAAAGTTCACGGCGGTGTGAGACGAGCACACCCTTCTCTGGACATTGGTAAAAGAAATAGCTTTGTCACCGAGGATAGAGGAGACAGTTTGCGCTCATCTAAACACAGTGCTAAACACGATGGCGCTAAAAACAACTTAAATCTCTCCACCCTCTAATCCATTTTAATCACTTTAGTTAATAACGTCGCAGTTAATTCATTGGAGGGCGTCAATAATCTGTACATTGTCGTGAGTCCGTCAATTATCACAGATCTTTTAATATACATGACGGAAGAGTCTACTCTTTTATTGGTTAACCACATCTGATCAGAGAATTCACATCTGAGTCGGAGGTCACTCTAACATCGTCTTTTAAATTCTTCTTTTATTTCTTTATATTTTTATAAACTCCTAATTTGTATTTTTTCTGTCTTCATATGCTTGCTCTTGAGGTTATTGGCTCCAGTTTCCCTCGTGTCTATAACAAATATATTTTTCAATATGAGTTCTAAGTTAGGATAATATATACGCCCGACACGTTCATAATTTTCACATAATAATGGAGGTGTGTCGTTTGGGGGGTTTTAACCATTTTTACTTCGATTAAAGTTACGTGTCTGGTTTGATTACCTTGGTGTATGCTACACCAAATTTAAAGAGGGGCCGACATAGAAAAGGGGCTAAATATATAATGTCCGGTAATCTACAGCTTTGTGTGACTAGCCGCAAAGAGGCCTAAACATCAACGTACCTATATCGGAATTGTTCCAGTATCTCCCGGAACCATTCGGACAAGGCTTGACTTCCCCATCACACTGATTACTTATCCTTGCTCTTGCCGTAGCAAGTCGTTTTCACGATGCTTGTGGGCAAAGAGTGCTGCGTGGTTAGGCGGTCAACTAACAGACGGGAGGAAGCAGTGTCGCAGATTTATATAACCTATATCTAGACATGATAAGCGTCGGAATATGGAGTGCCCAGGCAGTTGCGGGCACTGTCCCCACACAACGAAAACGCATTGGAGCCGCCCGTAGGTTTGATACTTTTTGCCCACGCACCTACCTGATATGTCAGTCTCAACGTCTAATTACTCTCAACACAGTTACTATTAGTGGTCACGGGGACCCTCCTGCCCACTTCTTGCAATTTTTGCTCTTTCCGCGAACAGCACGCGCACTCACTAAATTCTGTTCGCCACTCACATCTGCGATTGGTATTGTTTCCATCGCACCTCCTAATACATCATTTTGCCGCGCCATTCTTCCCAATCAACGGTCAACAACCTTTTGTATAGAGTCAGGTGGCGCATAGAGACGCCGTTTGCTTTGATAGTGGTTCACTGCATTTAGCAGTAACTATTCTCTTGTGCTTCAAGAGACGGATGTCTTCTCACTAGCAGTTGAATGAATATTCTCGTTATCCATAATGTATATCATAGAGACTATTATAACAAAAGGGGTAATAAGTCTTATTGTGGTACGGTTTTTATTTTTAGTTTCTTGACTGGCGAGGGGACATGCTATCATTCGCCGATACGCGAGAGTCCTCCTTAACATTGTGCATCACTTGAAAGTTACCTAACTTGCCAGGGGCCCTCATGGTGCTGATTTTTTATGCGAGCCACTACATTTATGTCTCCAGCGATCTCTAGAGGTGAGCCGAGCTGAAATTTGCGGCTATCCTGTTAGCACCTTGGTAACCTCATAAAAAACTTAGAGATAGCCTAATTAATACAGTTCTTAAGGTATATTATGAAGCATATAACACTACAGAGTTAACTCATCGGTGCTCGTATATCACTATTCTTCCACGGACCTATATCATAACTTTCCGATCTAAACATAATGACGACTAGTGAAAATTTCGCACTATATCATAATTACTACGATAATAATTATTAACCTTGAGGAATTTACCACAGAACGTCAGGAAGTAGTTTCAGTTATATGACATGAATGCATCATTATATTTTACAATTTATATTTTTATTCAATATACCTATAGAATTTATTTTTACTATTATTAAGAGGCACATAGCGAAAACAGTACTTATACTGTAGCGGTTCAAATAATAAGGTTAATTAGATTAGGTATTTGCTATATCCTTCATTATGCATTATAGGATAACTTAAAGTATTTAGTCAACATTGAAATAACTTCAACTTTAGCTTCGTTACTTATTTATCTTTAATTAAAAAACACGTAATTCAACTAAGTAGAATACTTCATCTCCCTTAGTAACTTTATTAGTTTTTATTTATTTTTTGAACCTATAAGCATAAAGATAAAGTTGCGTAGGACAAACTAGATTTTTTATAATAATTATATTTATTTATATATATAATGACATGTCATTATATAGATAAAAACTAAATTTACATATTTTATTATGTCTCAGTTGCAGGGTTTTTATTCATCAATATATACACCTATAGCAAAGTGATCCTTGTATAGTTTATGTGATTAAATTATTAGCTCTAATTATTACCTACTTGTGGTTTGACCCAAGAGGTGTGGGCTAGGCGTACACCGGACCTCTTTGTACCCGAGACGTCTTTGCTGAGGAACCCCAACTAACCTCCTCCCAACAAGCCAAACGACCACCGCATGAAGGGAATAGTATTAAAGGTTTAATGTAAGAGTATCATCTGCGTGAATCAATTCCCTCAAAAATATATTCCTATCTCACTAAACATAAAGCTTTCTTGATAAGCTCTTTTGAGCACAGAGTATAATTATAATATCCTTAATGGTTTTCCACTTTTCTTCGCCGAGAATTCTGAAATTTGAATAAATATGTTTCATAGTTTTACTCTGTTAGGTGTTCTTTGCGTCTCAACTTTACCGAACACATCAGTCAAGAATACTTCACATAATAAGCGAAGATATTTTTTCTCTCTATGATTACCGTTGGTAAGTATTAGAATATAGTAATTGTCTGTCATAAAATATAGCTCTCCTTACACACAGAATTATCACAGGAAAATTTGCTTAACTGTCTTGTTCTGAGAAAGAATTATTTTTTATATACCAAATGATATTGGGCCTGAGTTATTGAATCACAATGATTATCGGACACTTAAATCTCATTTTTTATTAGCAACAATAGTACGAAAGTATAAAAATAAGAATAGGCTTATATGTCGGTAAATTGAAGAATTGCATGAAAGTAAAGATTTACCAACGTCTCTGCAATTGGCCTGCTTGTCTTCACTATGTTTGGCGTCTTCGAGTACGGTAATGCTACCTGTACTATTCTCTGCGGGTGCTTATATTCGGATAAGAGATGAAGACATTTTTACGCAATTATTCCGCAGGCTCAGCTTTATAACCTGCATTTTATCTGTCAATATTTTCAAGCTCTTTCGCCAATTTGTGATAAATTATTCGAGGAGTCTCAAACCTGATTACGCAGTCGGTCGTCTTTATAGGACAGCATCTGAAACAAGACGCTAATCCTCTATCACGGGGCTACCAGAACCAAATTATGACATTCACTTCATGTCGGACATAGCGCTCCACTGATGATAATTCCGGTTGAGACGCCACGAGTGTTCACATAGTAACTCATGTTTTCAGCGAGCGCTTTTTAGCTTTTTACACTATTGGTGGTTGAGAGCTCTTGCAATCTTTTCTGCGGTGCCTCTTAGTGCAGACTACGCGCCCCTGCTATCTCTCATCAAATAGGCACCTAACATTATTCTTTGAATCGGCCGGAAGATAGAAACATAGTTATTGTTTCCTTCAACTAAGTATGAAATTTTGGTTCCGATAGAATAAACTGTCTATTAGTAAAAGTTGCTTAGATTTTTGTCACCGCCGAGTTAGATTTATTTGATTCTTTGCATGAGTCTTAATCTGATGTTATATCTAATCTCAGCATAGAGATGTTTCTGTCATCAGTATTTGTGACACAGAGATCACACTTATAGCTTATGAATATATCAACTATGCATATATAATATATATAGTTCATTAAGCTGCGTAGCATTATTATAATTATTATTATGTATAAAATCTCGGGGGTTAATTTAGCCAGATTTATATTTATTATATTTATATTACATATATATATATAACCTGTACATACCGTTGATAACTACTAGTAAAACATAGAATATACGTACTAACATGTATTTTTACTCAGATACTATAAATATCATATTACGTATATAGCCCATATTTCTTGAATAATTTCGTTATAACCTACAATATGTTATTAAGGGTAAGTGGCACAACACTTTTCTCATAATCTCCATCCAAGATAATAACGATCCCGCTACTCTTCGTGCAAATATAAATATTAATGCGGACTGACGAGATAAACAATTGTATTTTTTGCTACAGTGTGTGAATGGTGGTTATTAAATGAGAAGTACTCCCGCCTACCATATCACCTAATAAATATGACATATTAAGAGAATAGTCACCTAATAATTCTCACTCAATGTCATAGATACTAATATAATATACTCATAGTATTTATAAAAAAGTATTTTCATTAATTAATTTTATAGTACAATATAATATAATATAGTAATACTATTATATGTAGAAGTAGTAGTATCTAAACTGTCTTATATATTAGATATATATATATATATATATAAATCCTTGATAAAGTACCGTAATTAGAGGCTAGTAGACGTAATATATCTGCTTATTGAGTAATTTTATATTTATACTATCTACATAAAGACTTATATATAATATATATATGCATATATCTGATCCGCATCCTTGGTCTAAAATATGACGCTGGCTCTGCAACCGAATAGGTGAGCTATTATTATTTATTATTCCCTTTTATAAAAATATAATTATTTATAATACAAAGGCCTAATGTATAGTAATAAAAATATTATATACAGTTACATATAAATATATATATATAGTATCTATATTATATATATATATATTTGACGGTAAATATTAGATATATAAATGTTATTATATGCGGCGCAATACTATAAAACGTACTAATTTTAAAGGGAAAAACCAACCGGCCACGGGCCCTGAGCCCCTAATGCTAGGAGGGGTGTCGTCGTATTAAAACGCTCGTCCGAACTCTCTAGGTACGAAGTCCAGCTCGCGAGAGGTGAGAAACAGCTCACATTCTCCCACCCGAGCCAGTTGACGAACTGAGACGCACTCCTGCTTTGTTATGAGGTCTAATGTTGCCTCTCTCTAACCTTGAGAGAGCTTATCTTGGGTGCATTGTATATATAATGAGGAGAGTACAGGGTTACACATATATGAACTACTATTTACTTTATATATTATATATATATATATACTCGATTAATGTTAATATACCCAAATAAACTCTAATCTTTTTATATTATACTATATATTATATATAATATATATATATATATGTACCAACATATAAATAACTGCCAATAGATCGCCAGCTTAAATTTGCATAAGTAAATAAAGACTATTGTGGTAAGATACGAGAAAAAATTGGCACTTTTCTCTTTCTGAGTTCTGTGAACAAACGCACAAATTGTTTGTGACTTTTAAAATAACCTTTAATCTCTCAAGAGAGCGACATAGTTTACTAGTACCACTTCGGACGCTCCTAAAAACACGAGGCCTCTCTAGTACCCCTGCATAGAGAGGATGTCTGCTCTTCATGGGTCGCAGTAAGGCTTCCGAGTATACGGTACTCAATGCAAACATGCTTGTTTCGACCTACACATAAGGCAGGCATACTTTCTTATTCTCCACAATAATTCTTTATTTACTATACATACTCACCTATATATACCGGGTATATGAGGTAGGTATAATACAATATGTACCTTGAACTAACTATATTAAGATTATATATAATAAAATATCTCTAAATTAGTATATAACTATTAGTAGTATATACTCTAGATATATTATTTTATAAATATATAATCCTCATCGGTATAATAATTGTATCTCAAGAACATGAAAAAATTTATTATCTAGATACATTGTACTAATGAAACATCGTACAAAAAAAAACATATAATAAAATGTAATTGAATATGGTATATATAAAGTGAAATACAGATTAAAGGCTAGTATTAAATATTATAAAAAGTATAAATAGCTGAGCTTAATTCCGTATTATTCATATTACTAATCACCTACCGACACGCGCTATCTAAGCATTTCATACTTAATAATCACCAATTATTATAAACTATTTTCATTATATTTTTGTTTTATGAAGCATCATTATTATTATCCAACTTTAAAATATAGTGACCTGTCATTTTAAACTTATGTCAATCATCCACCATAAATTATAATTGACAAATTAATATTATTTAATACTATTTCATTATTTATCTGAGTTACTAACTCAACCCAGCAGAGCTAATTACTTAATCATTATCATCTCTTATATCTTTAATAAAAACTAATTAACAACACACTCCAATTATATACTGATATATCGTAATTCTAAAACTACTCGTCATTACAGACTACTATCATTACTAATCATTATTATTATTATTAATTATTATTACATTCAGTTCACTTCATTATTTTATGTCTTATTCATTATTTTATTATTATTCATTATATCATATTATGTATATATATATCATATTATTCATTATATCATTATTATTATTCATTAATATATTATTATTATTATGATTGATATTATTAATTATTAATTCATTCCCCATTAATTTATTTATTTTTCTCATATAAAATATATCATTATTATTAATTATTATTTTATTATTATTATTATTAATTATTATTACTGAGATATTTTAATGTAGAAATATTCCACAAAATGTTTGTCATCTTCTTGCACATTATTTTTATTGATTATAATTCCTTTGATCCCTTTAATTAAATAATTATTCTGAGATTATCACTTATTTTATTATATATTACATACATATAATTATTATATTACTCCCTCTTTTAATGTTTTGTATCGTAAAATTAAGTTATTATATGTAGTGAAACTACGAACGAGGTTTACTATTATTATTTATTATAAATAGAAATGCAACTAATGTTAGTACTTATATTTATTTATATTAATGTAAAAGAGTGAAGATAATTACTTCTCTCAATACAAGATGAATGCACAAATTTATATACTTACTACATCTACACACCCTACGTAATTATAAGAAGGATAAGAGGGGCACAGCTTGTATATTTGTTCGCGGGGATTCTTGGGGTTCTTTGCGTGTGTCCGACCACGCTTGTAATAACATAGTATTGGAGAGCGTGTGTGGTTACAGTTAGAGGGGGGTTTTGGCAGGGTGTGACTTGGTAATGGAGGGGTTTGACAATAAGCTTAGATTAAGAGGAGTGTTAAGTAAGTTCGCGCGAGTGAGGAGAGTCGGCGCTGGCAATCATGTCTCTAGATAGCGCGTAACAAAAGTGGATCACTCAACATAGAGTGATAAATAAGTGCCATATATGCTTTAATGTGCGATGTTCTATAGGCCCACGGGTGCCGATCTAAAATTTTTCAGAACGCACTGGTAAAGATTGTTGGCGAAATATTTAAGATATTAAGAATAAATAAGTGTTAAATTGCAAATCATAACCCATCATAGTGTTGTGAGTTATACGTAGAGGATAAGTGGACTAAAAGTACTTGACTTGCTCACTTATCACGGATAGTTTACTAATTGAAGGTAATCGTTGTACCTATGAGTGTGTTAATGTACTATTAGATGAACAGCACACTGATGAGTCTGAGGACTAAAAAAATGTATTGAGAGAGAGACGTATGAATAAGAAACAAAGGTACAGCAAGAGTGGTTTCAAGCCATGATACAAATCTCTTATGGCGCTTATTCAGGTATGAAGATGTCGAGATTTTAGCTATACAAACGAAGGGAATGACGATTAGGGGACGTTGTTGGTTGAGGACGGGCGTAAACTAAGAGATAAACGAGAGTACATTGAGAATGGTTTGTGTTCATATGGAAAGAATGGATGAATTTGTCGGTTGGTTAAGCCGGATGTATAGTGGTGAGTGTGCTGGGAATCGACCGGCTGCGGAGACGCGAATAAAAGTGGATGAAGTCAATAAAGAATGCCCTGAAATTATTTGCAGTCTGAGAAAGGCGTGCATAACAGAGTGAATGGCGGAGTATGTGAGGGGATTATGCATGTGGGTTTGCCCCAGAGGATGAACCACACATTGACGAGATATCACAGGTGGAAGGGTCCGTCGCAAGTCTCGTGAAGCCTCAGGGTGGAATTTTCTGATTGCGATGATTTTTCACTGGGGGTATAAACAGGGAAGTAAACAGGGGGATGAACTTTCTTTTCGAACCTTATGTCATGTCTTCTAGTACTTTTTCTTTTGTTTCGGTGTATGCTACGCATCTCACCCCAATATAGAAAAGGTAATATATAATATATATATTATAATATATATATATATATATATATATATATTTATAATCGACATTATATACTTATATCTATATATAGTAGTATTACATGATTTATATAAAATCTGTATTAATAAAGATATAAATAATATTTAAATGAAATAATTTTTTTAATATAAACGGCACATATCATAATTAGCATAAATTTAGGCATTAGTTATTGAATTGTTTTAATTAAATTCTTAACATCAATATTAAGTTTACTATTTTAATCGCAAAATCAATTTTAACAATTTTCGACTTTATTAGTATATTTATTAGTGAGTATAATATACTATATATATAGATACTATCTACATTTACGAATAGTATCATTTGGCTGCTTTATTTGACCATATTAATTAACGAATAACATCTAAAGTTATTGCAAGACACCCTAATAAATAGGGAGTAAAATATTGATCTAATTCCACTTGAAGTCGATATATATAAAGACTCTTTAATATTTGGATTAATATTAATAATCACAATAAGTATTTATAATTATATATATTTTTTATTAAAATATTAGTATCTTTAACAAATAATATATTTAAAGACATATAAATCATAAAATTATTTTATATATAGACAGGAAGACTCTATACCTAGTATCTTGGATATATATATAAATATGACATTCACTCCATTAGGTCTTAAATACTATAATTTTATTTATACTATTAATATTAAAGCCGAACTATATATATATATATATATATAAGTATATCACTTTTAAAAGTTATAAGTTGTGATGGGTCCACTATTATCGATATATATCTTATATATATATATATACTATATTTAGAATTACTAATAGTATAGGTATATACCGGGGGATATATCATTACCAGTAAGTATATATTACATATGGAATAAAGGATGACGCTCTATATATATCTATATATATACTTTGATACATTAGTTACCAGTGTTGAGGCAATATATCCTTAGTACTACCGCGAGACTTACTCCAACATGTATTCAAGCTGAATATAATTGGTAATTATCCATAGAATATTATTATTATTATTATTATTTTATTATTATTATTATTATCAAATTATTACTATTTATTTATTAAAATTATACTCTCTAAGTGCCAAACATACCTATTATTATTCATATTAATATTATTATTAACCCTACTATTAGACGCATGCAATTTATTTACTTCAGCAACATTCCCATAATTAAAAATACGATAATTTTTCATCTAAAATATTCACCTCCCCCCCAACTCCTGTTCGCGGGGGGATCTGATGCGTTTTCCTGCCTCCTTTTGGGGGATGTGACTCATGGACTTGCTGACTTTCTCTATTGGGCGGGAATACCAAAGAATACATAGGACAAAATTCCGAATGACATGTGTAACTTCTATGGAGAAATCTGGAGTGTGGTTTACATAACTCGCCGAGTAACTCAGCATTTACAGTGTTGCCTATTTTACGTTCTCTATGAGCATTTCTTCTATTTTGAAATGAAGGTTGTTCTTCTGTACGAGTCGGTTTGGCAGCGGCCTCACTCAGCTGTCCCGCGACTTTGGTGAGAGACTTGAGAAGGCCTTTCATCTCTCGAAAGAACTCTCTTTTACTTTAGCCTCTTCTGAAACTTGAGAATCGTGTTTTTGTTGTTTGTATTTCGACTGCTCTCCATATATGAGCCTCTCTCCGTGTGTTTTGGAACTGTTTCCTCGCTTGAAAGAGTGATTCACGGCCCACTTGCTGCGGCCTTGGTAGCCAATCTTCTCTCCCCCTTCTCTCGTGGGGTTTCGTAGTCATTCCTTTAAAAGTTCTTATATAAGTTATCTGCTACTTTTGTAAATTTTTTTCAAGACTGCATCGTCTGGCCAGAGTCATTAAACTTTCTTGTATGCGAGATGGAAGCTCATTAATAAACAACTCATGAACAAAGGAGGCACTGTTTTCAGCAAGCAGATCGAATCCTATTCTTCCCATAACATCCCGAACTCTTGCTAAGTAAACTGAAGGAAGTTCTTCTTTTTTTTTCTTCTTTCTTGAAAATTTCCACTGATTTGACTTCTTTCAAATTTGGGGGCGTAGCCTTCCTCTTCGACGGCAATTTAACCTTTTGAAAGCAATTCTCCGCCCAATGGACACTATTGATGGTTTGCTACAATCATCATGGGGAAGGACGGAAGCCAATATTCTTAACGCGTTCTCTTGGATGCTATTTTTTCATTCCTGTTGGCCTACTCGGTTACGTGGTGGTGTCTCACGTCTCTTTTACTGCCATTCCTTTGTCGGCTGGCGCTGCGGTTCCCGGGGGCGGCACCTTGGTGCGGGTCCCCTCTTGCTCCCCGCGTGGGTTTCTGGTTCTGGTTTCTTTCGCTGCGTTTGGCTTTGATTCTTCTCTTTTATTTTATTTATTTTTTTTTTTTGTGGTTTTTTGGGGTCGTCTGGTTCTTCGCTGTTTTCCCCTGTCGTCTTGCTTCCTCTCGCTCCGGGGAGCTTTTTTTTTTTCTGGTGGGTTTTAAAGTTTTGTTTCTCTTGTTTTTTTTTTTTTTTTTTTTTTTGTGTTTCTTTTGCTCTTTTTTGTTCTCTTTTTTTTCTTGCTCGGCTTCTCTGTGGCGTTCTTTTTTTCTTTACTCGTTTCTTCTTTTTGTCGCTTTTTCTTTCCTTTCTTGTCTTTTTTTTTCTTTTTTTTTTTTCTTTTTTTTTTTTTTGTTTTTTTTTTTTTTTTTTTTTTTTTTTCTTTTTTTTTTCTTTCTTTTTTGTTTTTCCTTGCTTTCTCTTTTTTGTTTTTTCTTTTGCCTTTTTTTTTTTTTTTTTTTTTGTTCCTTTTTTTTTTTTTTTTTCTGCGCCTTCTCGCTGCTTGGGGTTTTTGCTTTGTTCTGTCTTTTTTTGTTTTTTTGTTTTCTTTTCTCCTTAGGTTGCTTTAACCTGTTTTTTTTTTTTCTGTTCTTTGTTCTTTTTTTTTGTCTTTTTTTTTCTTATTTCTTCTCTATCTTTTTTTGTCTTTTGTGCTTTTTCTTTTTTTTTTATCTCTTATTTTTTTTTTTTTTTTTTGCTTTGTTTATTTTTCTTTTTTTTTTCTCTTTTTTTCTTTTTTTTTTTTTTTTTTCTCTTTTTTCTTTTCTGTTTGTGTTGTTTGTAGGTGTGTTTGTGTGTGTATGTCTCTCTCTCTATGAGTTTCCCGCTTTTTTTTTTTTGTTTTGTCTTTTTGCTTTCTTTTATTTTTCTTTTCCACTTTCCTTTGTTTTTTTCCTCTATCTTCTTTTTTTTTTTTTTCTTTGTTTTCTTTCTTTTGTTTTTCTTTGTTTTTTTCTCTTTTTTGGTTTTTTTTCTTCTTTTTTCTTTTCCTCTTTTTTTTTCTGTTTTTCTATCTTTTTTATTTGTTTTTTTTCTTTTTTCTTTTTGTTTTTTCTTTTCTTTTTTTTTTTTTTTCTTTTCTTTCTCTTTTTTCTTCCCTTTCTTCTTCTTCTCTTCCGCCTTGTTGCCGTTTCCTCGTCTCTTCATGCTTTTCGGTTCTTGTTTTGTTTGGGTGCGTTGTGTCTTCTTTTCTCTCCTGTTTCCGCTCTCCCTTGCTTTTTTTCCTGGTGTGCACCTCCTTCCTCGCTGGTGTTTTTCCGCGGCTGTTTTGCTGTGGCCTTGCCCTCTCTGCTGCCTTTCTGGGGCCTCGCTTGTTTTTCCTTGGTCCCTCCCCTTCGTCCGTTCCTTTTTCGCTGTGCGTTTGTTTTCCTGCCGTTCCCTTTCGGTTTTTTTCGGTCCTTTTTCGCCCTTGCTCGTCTCCTGCGACGTATTTATCTTATACTTATTATTGTTTATATATCTCAGTTATCCACAAGTAGTACAAAACATGAACACAGCTTTAAAAAAGTATTTTGATTTCTTGCAGTTACAGGTAAATATAGATAATAATTTCATAGAATTAGTTTAGTAAGAATAAAAAAGCGTGAAACTTACGTCAAGAATTTCATTTGTATCTTCTATATCTTCGGTTGGACTTAAGCCATCATCTATTTCTTGACATCTTTGTTCTAATCCGTACAATCCTGCAGTTAATGTCCTCACAGCAACATCGTAATCCTGCCACTTGTTAATCATCGACCGAACATTTTCTCGCTGCACATCAATTTCTTCTAATACAGATTTCCAGTCTTTAGTAATGCATATAAGTTCATTACCGATTCTTTGCTGGCTCGATTTCACAGCTTTTTGAAGTAATTCATTTGCCTTATCAGAATAGTTCTGAATCGTTGTATTCTGTCCATATAACTTACTTCTTTCTTCATCTATTCTTTGCAAATTATTTCTGAGAGCGGCTATGCTTATCCCACATGCTGTCTGCCCAAGCTTAGTTCTAGCTTTATTAATGAGTTCTTGAGCTAATTCTAGTTTCTTTTTATAGTCAATAACAAGTTGCACATGTTTCTCCATATTTGCTCTACGCTCACGTGCTATGGAAGATACTTTATCTAAGCCGCTTGTTAGTTCCTGAAGTTCTTCAGTAAGCTGCTCTTGATCTTGCGATGGCTGACGAGCTTGGCTGCCATTTCACGGTTTGTTTCAGTGATTCTCGCTACAATGAGCCTTTCCACACGAAATCGCTCACTAATCCTCCCTCTTGACCTTTTTTTGGTCCACCAGGTATATACCTTCCTTACAACAACCTGTTCGGTGTGACTCATCTATCCATTTTTTAATCTTTGTTTTGAATTGATTGTAGTCCTCTCTTAGAAGTTTGGCATCCTTAAGGTATTTCAATCTACTTTCCAACTCAAGAGGGTAAGTTGTTAAAACTAAATTAGCTTCGGAGAATCTTTCCTGCAAAGCATATGGAAGACCTTTTTCTTTTTTGCATTTGTTTACAATATCTTGTATTTTCATTAACTGTTTTTGAATATCATTGGCAAGTTCTTCATGTGACTGAATTTCTTCTTCAGCGTTATCAGTCTCAAGAGTAAGTAAGGGACGGGACATAAGTTCCGATTCCTGTTCAGAAAGCCATTCCATTGCAGTATTTAATTCCACTTGTAGGCGTTTATGACCTTCTGCGGAGTGTTCGTATTCTTCTTGGCGCATTTGAACTTCTCTTTTAATTCCAGCTAGCGCAGTTTTAAGGCTCTGAATCTCTTCCATAATTGCGTTTCTGTCTTCTACTAATCCCTCTTCTCCAATAATTAAACCTTTATCATGAGCAGCTGTAAGTTGGGCTTCGGTTTCCTGAACACGAGTTAAAATTTCTCCATATTTTTTTAGTTTGTCTGAAACAGTTTTCTCTTCTTTCTCAATGTCTTTGATTATCAATGAGTACTTCTTCGTAAAGTTTCTTATTTCTACAATTAAAGAGGCATACTGCTGCCTAATTAGGTGGAGCTGTCTTATTCTGCTAATCTGCTTCTCAAGAGTAATAATTATATCCTGATGTTGTTTAATCATTTCCCTTAACTCGGTAACGTTAACGTCTGGGGCTTTCTGTATGTCATCTAAATTTCTTCGGAAGTCATTTACTTTCTTTAATACTTCCTGATAAGAAGAAAGAAGATTTTGAGCATCTTCTACCGTTCTTCCAATTGGACGTGAAAGAGCTTTAATCTCTTTTCGAATAATTGTTAAATTCTCTCGGTGAGTTTTCATTTTCTCAAAATGACTTTGCTGTGCTTGTATTGAATCACGAACGAAATTAGTTTTTTCTTCTAAGTTACCATTAACTCTTTCTGTTTTATCCTGTAAATCTCGAACAATTTCCCCTAACGAAAACTTGTCCGCGTCACTGAGGTATGAAAGCAAGTCAGCGCACATGTTTGCTATGCTTATTACCCTTGTACTCTCATCTTTCTGTTCCTTTTCAAGAATTTCCAATTGATTCAATTGTTCCATCAAACTTTCAATTGTGTTAAGATTTTTGAAGTCTGTATGAAGAGCAATTTCTGCCTTTTGTAACCACTTCTCAGCTAGATCTACTTCTTTCTCAAAATCTCTCCGTGATTCCAACAAGTTGGCTAAACAATGTATAGTTTCTTCAACAGCGCTTTGCATATTTTTCACTTTATCATTAATTTCAATATGAATGTCCTTCAAAGCAATTTTATCTTCATCAGAGCAATCTTTGTAGAAGGAGCAACCTTGCTTATTAAATCCGTTTATATTATTTTCTGAGTATTGATTCATTTCATTAGACAAATTCTTAAATTTCTCGAGGATCTTCTCAGCAAAGACTGATTTCAAAGGCACAACTGATGGACACGTGACGTTTTCTTTCTTAGCCCTGATCCAATTTTGAATTTGTTCAAGCATTTGTTCGTAAATACTTCTTTCTTCGTAAGAGGCAGAAAGTTCATTTTTAATTCCTTCAATACAGTTTTCGAGGTTTTCTTCCTCTTTTCTTGTTCTCTCTAGAATTACGATAAGCTTTTCTACTTCCGTAGAATCGAGATCAATTTTCATATTTTCAAGAGTCTTTTGAAGTTGAGCGAGAACTACTCGTTTCATGGAGACTTCTTTTTGCAATTCCTGAAAATTAGTGTTTTATTAGAATCTCTCTCTCTCTCTCTCTCTCTCTTCTCTCTCTCTCTCTCTCTTCTCATCTCATCTCTTATATATATATATATATATATATATATATATTATATATATATATATATATTATACTCTAAATATAATATATATATATATATATATAGTATATATATATATATATATTATATATATATATTATATATATATATTTATACCGGTATATATATTATATAGTATAATAATATATTATATATAATATTAATATATATATATTATATATATATATATAGTATATATATATATATATATATATATATATATTTATGTGTTGTGTGTGTGTGTGGGACAATTAATACCGTCTTCGACTGAGCTATCCACCCAAAAAAGTTGGGTCAAAGAACAGTTTTAAAGCAACCGAGCTCCCTTTCAAGGCGACATCACAGTGTCCAGCCTGCCCTATCCCTCGTTCTTTATATGAAGATGTTAATATTGCATATGTAATCGCAACTTATATTAATGTATAAGAAGAAAGAACATTTTTGGGAAGGTAAAGAATTACTGCTTCTTTGGGATTGAACCACCGCCAGTTGCGATTGAGGACAATATAACCGTGCTTTCGTTGGAGCTTATCCCCAACCTCAAAAACTTGGCTCAAGACAGTTTTAAAGCAACCGAGCTCCCTTCAAGGCGAACATCACCAGGTGTCCCAGCTTGTCCTATCCCTTGTTCTTTATATTGTAGAATGTAATATTGCATATTAATCGCAATTGTATAGGAAGATGTAAATAAGAAAGAACATTTATGGGAAGGTAAAGAATTTACTGCCTTCTCTGGAATGATCACCGCATGTTGCGAAATGAGGAATCAATAATACCCGGTGCTTTAAACTGAGCTATGCCAGCCCAAAAAAAGTTGGGTTTCAGAACACCGTTTTAAAGCAACCGAGGCTCCCTTCAAGGCGCATCACCAAGGTGTCCAGCTAGTCCTTCACTCGTTCTTTAAACGTTGTTGAACTACTTTTTGGTTGGGGATAGTCAGTTGTAAATTTTATATTGTCCTCATTAGCAACATGCGGTGGGTTCAATCCCAGAGAGACGAAAATTTTACTCTTCATAAATGTTCTTTCTTTATTTACTTCTTATATAATGTAATTCTTCTAAGAAAGAAGATGATGTGATTCTTCTAAGAAAGAAGATAATGTGATTCTTCTTAGAAAGAAGATAATGTGATTCTTCTAAGAAAGAAGATAATGTAATTCTTCTAAGAAAGAAGATGATGTGATTCTTCTAAGAAAGAAGATAATGTGATTCTTCTTAGAAAGAAGATAATGTGATTCTTCTAAGAAAGAAGATAATGTAATTCTTCTAAGAAAGAAGATGATGTGATTCTTCTAAGAAAGAAGATAATGTGATTCTTCTTAGAAAGAAGATAATGTGATTCTTCTAAGAAAGAAGATAATGTAATTCTTCTAAGAAAGAAGATGATGTGATTCTTCTAAGAAAGAAGATAATGTGATTCTTCTTAGAAAGAAGATAATGTGATTCTTCTTAGAAAGAAGATAATGTGATTCTTCTAAGGAAGAAGATAATGTGATTCTTCTAAGAAAGAAGATAATGTGATTCTTCTTAGAAAGAAGATAATGTGATTCTTCTAAGAAAGAAGATAATGTAATTCTTCTAAGAAAGAAGATGATGTGATTCTTCTAAGAAAGAAGATAATGTGATTCTTCTTAGAAAGAAGATAATGTGATTCTTCTAAGAAAGAAGATAATGTAAGCTTCTTCTAAGGAAGATAATGCGATTCTTCTAAGAAA
>JABUQX010065908.1:27500-32500 GCA_015478945.1 Trachelipus rathkii | reverse complement strand
AAGAATTATTAAAACACCCATACTTTACAACAAAAAATATTCAATCAGAAGACTTGACTGCAGGAAAATTTTTATAGAGAACGGATTTTAGCAAATCACAAATAAATTCCATGAAAAGAAGGGAAAGAATGTTAACTGAAAATAAAATATTTTTGTCGACAATCTTTGTTTAGAATCTTTCCCAGAACTGAAGATCTGATATTTAAAGCTAGGAGTGTTCTTTGTGAACTAGGACTTAAAATGAATAACGCTATCGAACAGAAATCTGGGCCGGAGTCAGATAGTTCAGCAGTTTCAGGAATCCTCCCTTGTAGAATTTTGTCAGATGAAGATGAAGAAGTCAAATTTGCCAGATAATGGGAAAAATTGGAGCATGCAGAAAAGCGATTGAAAAAACTAAAAAGACAATCTACTAGTAAAAGACATTCAACCTAAATATCTTCTAGAAAAATAAAAGGTAGAATTCCATAAGTCATTAGATGGAATAATGAAAATCGACCGGAAATCAAAGTTATCAGTTAAAGAGGCAATCAATTGCTATCCTAAAATTTTGCAAGATGCCGCTTGCACAATTACAGCTTTGCCTCCTATTCAAGTGAATGTTGAGAGCTTATTTTCTGCTTTAAAAATAATAAAATCGGATCTAAGGACATCGTTAAAGGAGGATTTTATTGATGAAGTTTTATTTTTAAGAACAATTGTTTTGAATAAATTTATATTACATATGGTCGGGCTGTTCAAAGAGAAATTATTTTAAAAGTTAGGAAGAAAGTGAATTATATATATATATATATATATATATATATATATATATATATATATATATATATATATATATATATATATATATATATATATATATATATATATATATATACTATATATATATATATATATATATATATATATATATATATATATATATATATATATATATATATATATATATATATATATATATATATATATATATATATATATATATATATATATATATATATATAAGTGATGGGACTATGAATCAATATATCTCTATTAATATATCAACTCTGTTGTTTTGAATAAAATTGTTATATATGTTCAGGCTCATAGTTCAACAGGAATTATTTTAAACTTTAGGATGAATCTAAAATATGATTTTATTCTTTTTAGGAAAAAAATAATAAAATTATATTACGTAACTGTATACAGGCAGTTCATCGTTCAAAGAGGAATTATATTAAAATTTAGGAAGAAAGTGAATTAATTCCTTTTCCGTATTTCGTAAAATTCTTATTTGTATAGTATATTTTCTTTTTAAATTCTAAGCTAATAAAGATGTCATTAACAAACATTTAATTTCATCATACCCTCAAAATTTTGTATCAGAATTAAGGATTTCATGACTGTAAATGGAGGAATTATAATTAGGGATCGGAGCCGGGTCGGAGCCGAACGAATTTTAAAATGCCGGAGCCGGAGTCAGGCCGGGTAGTTTTAAAATGCTGGAGCCGGAGTCAGGTAAGCCGGGTAATTTTAAAATGCTTGAGCCGGAGCCGGAGTCGGAGCCGGGTAATTTTAAAATATATATATATATATATATATAATTTTAAATATATATATATATATATATATATATATATATATATATATATATATATATATATATATATATATATATATATATATATATATATATATATATATATATATATATATATATATATATATATATATATATATATATATATATATATATATATATATATATATATATATACTCTCTCTACTATATATGGAAGGTTGGGTTGCAGTGTCTTGTAATAAATTTATCTCTCCCTTTTAGGAAGGTTAGAGAGATCGTATTCCTTGAAATTTAGTACCCCCGCTTTTGATGAGGTAACCTTTTTGTAGACGAGGTTCGTAGGTTCAGCCCCCGTTTCAAAGTTATTTTTCAACTCCCTTTTAGGAGGTTGGAAGATCAATATCGCTTGAAACTTGGTAATTTTATAGGTGAGCAGTGTTAAATCGTCATAGACCAGGTTAGAGTGAGGCTGCATCCCCTTAAAAGTTTTATTATCCCTCTTAGGTGTCTTAGAGTTCTTGTCCCTCTGCCCATGGTATTTTATTGTTGCTGGTGTCACCTCATCGTAGACGGGTTACATCCCTACCCAAATGAGGGGTTGCGTCCCCCTCCAAGTTGTTTTTTTGACTAGGGCCTTGTATAATGCTAAATTTACTGCAGACCTTTAGCATTACTCTGTCTATTTTCCTATGATAGGTGTTCAAATCTTGTCAGCACATCAAGCGAATTTAAGGCCGTCAGCTTCGTAGGGAGTTTATGGATTTTCCTGTGGGGAGGCACTGCATATCAGTATTGGCTGCGACGCATTTCAAGGGTTTTGATGTCTTTTTCCAGACCGCTGGAGCTCTGAATGGTAGATCAAGTAATGTCGGCCCATTGACTTGAGAATTTCCACATTGTTAGATTTGACGTTGAGACGTCGTTAGGTGTTTCTTAGATAGGCAAGATCGTTTTCGACGACCTCGCATCTTTAAACAAAGCAGAAATCCAAAGTCATGTCGACGACCTGGGAATTTCCATTTACATGTTAGATTTTGTTACTAGAGGTATCAAATTAGGGTTTCTAAGGTCGGTGAGACCTGCTAGTCTGGAAGAGACCGGTTTCTTAGACTTTTGTACTTGAATTTAATGGGTTTCGCCCCAGTAGTTTTTTTATTTTATGGGTGTCCAATGAATTGGAAAATAAGCATTGACATGCTTCTGAGATGGAATAGAGTCGAATCTTGAGTATGCTCATAATGCGGATCACTGAGCCGGAGCTGGAGTCGAATCTTGAAATAAGCATATATAATAGTCAAGTGGTTTATCCTTTATATGTTTACGAACCCATAGAACTTGATTTTGAAGGTTTCAAGTTCCTACAGGGTGTCTAAAAGCCCCTGGATAAGAGGCCACAGATAAATATAGGTACAAAGTGCTCTGCAGCATGAAAGTTTTATGAAACCGCTAAAAGAATCGAGGAACCCCACCCGACTCGGATCGTAGGTGAATGTGAACTGACCAGAGTAGTGCAGTGCTTGAATAAAACTTTCTTTTGACTTGCATAATGTAGTATGTTACCATCAAAGATGGATGCTGATACCGTATTCTGGTTTCGGCTCTATAACAGTGGTAGTAGTAGTAGTGGTCACCATAGTCCGATTTAATTAATTGATTATTATTATTATTGTGTGTGTCAGAAAGAGCTCGCGCCCGTGACTGAACCGGTCTGAGAACTGAAGCGTGTGCCAGTAGACATAATGTTATGCATGAATGAATTGTGACATTATTAAGTTTTCTAGGTAAATAAATATAGTTTCATATAAACTAGGAATTTAATATGATTATGACTTTCAAATTTTGCATACTCCATTTTCTTTTCAAACAGACTTTATTTATATTTGTTTATTTTCATATAACCAGTTTCCTAAACTTTGAACATTAACTATAATAATTTGAGTATATCATTTTCTTTGTAAACCTAAACTATTATATTTTATTTAATATTAAAATGTTTTTCTTTTGAATACGGCAATTGTTATTTATTTTAACATTTTAATATTCAAATATCATTTTCTTTTGTAAACCTAAATTATTATATTTTCTTCTTTAAATTTGGTTTATTTATTTCGTAATTTCTATTACTTCATAGGTTTAATTTTAAAAACAATGGGATGCAGAGTACCGCTTCATGCTATCAAATATCACAAAGATTGAATAAAATGCTATCACAGACAAAGTTGTGTCAATATATATCCACATATAACATACAAATACCCAAAACTAACCCCTAATGGCAACTTAACACAACATAATATGTAGCATATGAACCTATGAATAAAAACCAATGTCCTCAAGTACCCGATAAATCAATATACTGTTAACATGAAATACATTCTAACGTAAATGTAATTTAGCATATAAGCCTTAAACGAGCCACTATCTACTCTCTCTCTCTCTCTCTCTCTCTCTCTCTCTCTATATATATATATATATATATATATATATATATATATATATATATATATATATATATATATATATATATATATATATATATATATATATATATATATATATATATATATATATATATATATATATATATATATATATATATATATATATATATATGGAAGGGTTTTGGTTGGTGTCTTGTAATAAATTTATCTCTCCCTTTTAGGAAGGTTAGAGATCGTATTCCCTTGAAATTTAGTACCCCACTTTTGATGAGGTAACCTTTTTGTAGACGGGTTCGTAAGGTTCCAGCCCCGTTTCAAAGTTATTTTCAGCTCCCTTTTGGGAGGGTTGGAGAAGACATCCAGCAGGCGCAGTAAATTTTATAGGTGGTGGTGTTAGAAATCGTGTAGACCAGAGTTAGGTGAGGCTGCATCCCCTTAAGTTTTATTATCCTCTTAGGGTGTCTTAGAAGTTCTTATCTGCCCACATGGTATTTTATTGTTGCTGGTGTCACCTCATCGTAGGAGCAGGTTACGTATCTACACAGTAAGGGGTTGCAGCCCCTCCAAGTTGTTTTTTTGACTGGGGCCTTGTATAATGCTAAGAATTTTGGAGCGCACAGCATTTTCTGTCTATTTTCCACATGATGATCGACCAAATCTTGTCAGCATCTGGCTTAGTTAAGGCCGTCAGCCGAGGATTTGTAGTTTTCCTGTGGGAGCACTGCATATCAGTAGCTGCGACGCATTTCAGAGGTTGCGATGTGTTTTCGGAACGCTGGAGCTTCTGAATGGTGATCAAGTAATGTCGACCGTGACTTTGAATTTCCATTACATTGTTAAATTTGACGTTTGAGACGATAATTAGGTGTTTCTTAGATAGGCCAAGATCATTGACGACTTCATCTTTAAACCGGCAGGAAATCAAGTCATGTCGACAGTTGACCTGGGAATTTCCATTACATCCGTTAGATTTTGCGCTATGATCGAATTTAGGA
>JABUQX010065908.1:20000-22500 GCA_015478945.1 Trachelipus rathkii | reverse complement strand
TATAACATCTCATAGGGGGTAAGATCAGTGTATTCGAACTCAGCACCCTTCAATACGTAAGGTTTGATTTAACCTACATTATACAAGTCAAGAGCAAATATTGATTCGGGCATTGCACAACTCTGACTCCGATCCTGTTCTACTCGATTCCTCTCCGGAGTTGGTCCGACTCCGTCTCTGATATCTATTTTTGGTATTAAATCATAAGACTATTTATCATTTCAAATTCGTACAGAAAATGGTTCAAATAAAGCTTCGTCCTTGGGATGGCCCCTACGCCCATCATTATAGAGGTATAGAGTGTATGTATATATAAATTAATACATTAATAAATATATTAACTTATTATTTCTAACGATGCATTAACCATAACTAACTTTATGGGTTAGCACCTCTGTGGGGTGTATGAACTCGAGACCTTGGTTACTCCAAGCTTACGTCGCAGGAATGGGCTGTATCATATTTAAAGATAACACGAGGTCTCCGTTTTTTAATAATTTTATGAAATGTTCATACATAGAGCATATATTCACGTAATGTTTATACAAACTGTGCTTAAATATGCCTTTAATCACTTGATCAATAGATCACAGATGACAGGGAAGGGGTGGGGTGTGTGGTTGATTAGAGTGAACTATTATTTTTTTTTATTAATTGATATTTTTAATAAAAATTTAATAAAAACAAAATGTTTTCAATATTTTAAATGTAATGTAGTTATTTTCACGATAAGTTTATACATAATGTGTTCAAATATGACTTAAAGAAGTAAAACAATAGCGCATGGCAGGTGGGGAGAGGGGCTTGCATGGGGTGTTTGCGCTACTTCTTTACTGCTTTAGGGTCAATAAAGTAAATATTTAATGACCCTAAAGTAGTAAAGTAATGCGCATAATCGGATTGGAGAGGGACTTGTATCGGGTGTATGCCCTACTGGTTTATTGCGTTACTGGTTTATGGTCAATAAAATTCATATTAAATGACCTTAAAGCAGCATGGTAATAAAGTAATAGCTCATGGCAGGCTGGGAGAGGGGCTAGTATGGGGTGTTTACGCTACTACTTTACTGCTTTAGGGTCAATAAAGAAGACATTGAATTACCCTAAAACAGTAAAGCAATAGCGCCTGGTCGGGTGGAAGAGGGACTTGTATCAGTGTTTGCGCTACTGGTTTAGGGTCAATAAAATACATATTTAATGACCCTAAAGCAGTAAAGCAATAGCCCATGGCCGGGTGGGAGAGGAGCTTGTATCTGGTGTTTGCGCTACTGCTTTACAGCTTTAGGTCAATAAAGTACATATTTTTATAAAAAAATGTTTAATGAATATTTTCTGAAAATATATATAATTTTAAAATTAATAACAACTTTAAACAAAATAAAACATGAAACAAATAAATTTTAAACCAAAGAAAATATAATAGTTTAGGTTTACAAAAGAAATTATGAAAATATAAATGTTTCCTGTTAAAAGATATTGTCAAATCTTAGTTCTTGTTAAAGTTTAAGAGCGGGTTATATGAAAAGCGAATAAAAATATAAATGTTTATGTTTGAAAAGAAATGGAGTATACAAATTATTAAAGTCATAGCTTAAATCAAAATATATTTATTTATTTAGAAAACTTAATAAAGTCACAATTCGTTCGAGCGTAAATACTGCGCCTGCGGGCGCACGCGTCGGTTTCGCGCCGGTTTGTGCCTACGAGCATGGGCACGGGCACGGGCACATGCGCAAGCGTTGGCTCTCCACGCGACCCATTAAGTAAAATAATAATAATAATAATAATAATAATAATAATAATAATAATAATAATAATAATAATAATAATAATAATAATAATAACAACAACAACAATAACTCATTAGGTCGAACAATGCTCACTAGTACTACTACTTTGAGAAAGTCGAAACCAGTGTATTCGATCTCAGCACCCATCTTTGATGTAACATACATTATGCAAGTCAAAAGAAAGTTTCGGACTCAAGCACCGCACTACTCTGGTTCAGCCCACACTCAGTCTCCGCTACGGAGTAGGTTCGACTCCTTCTCGGATTCTTAAACGGTTTCTATATTCCTTCCTCAGATTTGCACTCTATACTTTATTTCTTCGGGGACCCCAACCAGTGGTTCTCAGGCACCCCGTAAGAACTTCAAACCCTCAAAATCAAGTTCTACGGGGTCGTTAACATAGGGAAAGATACCTCACTTGAACTATTATATATATATATATATATATATATATATATATATATATATATATATATATATATATATATATATATATATATATATATATATATACTATATATATATATAATTCCACGTATTATAATATATATTATATATATATATTTCAAGATTTGACTCCAGCTCCGGCTTCAGCTAAGTGATCCGCATCATAAACCTACTCAAAATCCGACTTGGATTCCTTCTCATAAGCTTGTCTGCTACTTATTTTCCATCTAACTATACCCATAAAATAAAAAAAACCATTGGAGG
>JABUQX010065908.1:0-15000 GCA_015478945.1 Trachelipus rathkii | reverse complement strand
GGCTGAAAATTCAATTTATGTCCCGACCACAGAAGGCATGGGGGTAGGCTACGCCCGAGCAAAAATATTGGATCATCCCTTTTCTTTAGGACAATTCTTGAATAAAACAAAATAATTGCCTTCTGAATTATCCAAGCTATCGTCCACTCACGTTGGACATTTTCAAGGATTTGACTTTATTTTAAGAACGAAGCCAAAATTAAATTTAAAATAATACTATTATTACAAATATAACAAGTAAGATTAAAACTAAAATTTAAAATACACGAAAAATAAATGTGAAGTTGATAATTTAGATTGTCTTTTTTCTTTCTTTCTTCTAAGTAAAAATGTTAAGGTAATCGGACATTTCGTTATATTTTATACTAATGTCCGGTCTATGTTTCTTATAGAAAGGACTCCGCTGATCTAGAGATCGAAAATTCCATCTTTTGTTCAAATTTAAGCAATTTACTATTTCATTATTGTGTAATTTTTTATGTTCTTCCTGCATATGGCGTTGTATCTTAATTGGTTTGTACTTGTGCTACAACATACGTTGCCGAAGTATAACCAATGTAAGTGGCGTTACATCCACTCTCATTGCAATTGAATTGGTACACGACGTTGGTATACTCGCCAGTAGATGGTACACAGCTGCTTTTAAGGAAAAACTTTTGTTGGCTGATAGTAACTTCTAATAGCGAGTTTCATTATTTTTCCCTTTAATATGTTTCTTTAAAATGATTTTCAATTTCGATTCCTCTTCATTTATTGAACCAACCACTTCGCTCTTGTAATAGAATATTAGGCTGTTACTTTCTTTGTCTTTAGGGTCGGCCAATATATTTAAAGCGTTTTTCAGAATTTTTTCTATTAAATATTGAGGAAAACCATTGTTAATTAGTAGCTTACATATTCTTTTTATTTCTTTATCAAAGAGCTCCCAATTAGATGGTATTTTGTGGGCTCTGTGTAGAAGTTGTTTTGCTACTTAGGATTTTTTTTCTAGGCGAGATGTGTGTGCAGTCGAAATTTATATAGACTCCCTTATCGGTGTTTTTAATTTAAAAGTAAAATTTCAATTGTGCCATCGTTGGTTATTTTCCTTTTCACATCTAAATAATTAAATTTATTGTTTAATCATTCCTCATATGTAAAATTTAATTTGCTATTTGTCTGAAGTTAGTGAATAAAATTGTTTTAAAAATAACACACGTGTCATCAACGTATCTCACGTAAAAGTAGGGGTCAAAGATATTTTCTTTGAGAATTTTGTTCTCTATTTCAGACATATATAAGTCCGCGAACGTTGGTCCAAAGGGCGATCCCATTGAGACTCCATTTTTTTTAATCCAAGTTTGTTTTTAAATTCAAAGGCGTTTTGTGGTACAAGATTAAGAGTACTTTTTTCAAGAATTATTCTTTACCTGGTTTGGGGGTGGAATATTCTCTTATAATATACATGTTTCAGAATGATATCGATAGTTTTATATACTGGAACATTTGTAAAAAGGCTTTCGACATCAATGACAATAATGAAATATTAAATTGCTTTAAAATTTTGAATAAAAAGAGGGAATTTTCTGATCTTAAGCTAGCTGAGTCCCTTCTTATAAGAAAACATAGACCGGACATTAATATAAAATATAACGAAATGTCCTATTACCTTAACATATTTACTTATAAGAAAGAAAGAAAAAAGACACAATCTAAATTATTTATCAACTTCATATTTATTTTTCGTATATTTTAAATTTTAGTTTTAATCTTACTTGTTATATTTGTAATAATAGTATTATTTTAAATTTAATTTTGGCTTCATTCTTAAAATAAAGTCATATCCTTTAAAATGTCCAACGTGAATGGACGATAGCTTGGATCATTTCAGAAGGCAATTATTTTGTTTTATTCAAGAATTGTCCTAAAGAAAATTAATGAAAATATTAGGAAGGTTTTTAGGAATTTGGAAAAATTATTATTATTATTATTATTATTATTATTATTATTATTATTATTATTATTATTATTATTATTATTATTATTATTATTATTATTATTATTATTATTATTATTATTATTATTATTATTATTTTGAAGTTCTACGTCAACTTTTGTTTTAGTATAAGTTTTACTTTTAGCATCCAAATCACGAAAAAAAAAATTAAATTTCTTTTTAATTTTCGGGTCATGTCAATTGTTTCTTACGTTCTTTGGAGAAAAGTTTTATTAATAATAAAAAAGTAAAATTTGCCGATAGAGAAAATAACTTCCATTTCAATATGTATTTCGTGAAGTTCACTAAATATTTTGTTCTTTACTTTTTTATTTTTTATTTTAACTATATTTGAACATTTTTATTTATACAATTAAGATTTTTCAAAGTTTTTTTTTAAACCACTTTATTTAGTCAATTAAGATATATTACGATAAAACACTCTCTCTCTCTCTCTCTCTCTCTCTCTCTCTCTCTCTCTCTCTCTCTCTCTCTCTCTCTCTCTCTCTCTCTCTCTCTCTCTCTCTCTCTCTCTCTCTCTCTCTCTCTCTCTCTCTCTCTCTCTCTCTCTCTCTCTCTCTCTCTCTCTCTCTCTCTCTCTCTCTCTCTCTCTCTCTCTCTCTCTCTCTCTCTCTCTCTCTCTCTCTCTCTCTCTCTCTCTCTCTCTCTCTCTCTCTCTCTCTCTCTCTCTCTCTCTCTCTCTCTCTCTCTCTCTCTACTCTCTCTCTCTCTCTCTCTCTCTCTCTCTCTCTCTCTCTCTCTCTCTCTCTCTCTCTCTCTCTCTCTCTCTCTCTCTCTCTCTCTCCTCTCTCTCTCTCTCTCTCTCTCTCTCTCTCTCTCTCTCTCTCTCTCTCTCTCTCTCTCTCTCTCTCTCTCTCTCTCTCTCTCTCTCTCTCTCTCTCTCTCTCTCTCTCTCTCTCTCTGTTATATATACAGCTTACTGAAATGTAAAAATTTAACCTAAAATTTTATGAGTCAGAGAAAAACGTAAGAATTTATTGACATGAACCTAATTTTCTTAATACTATTCTAGAAAATAATTTACAAAGAAAGTTTTAGGCATATTTATGTTTATTAGTTCCTGACCGGTTTCGTCCGTAAACCTCGGACATCTTCAGAGTTTCGATTCTAACAAATGAATGAATTATTTTAAATAAGAATATAAATTATTAAATTTTACGTAGCATTTCATATTATATTTAATCTAAGGGACAGTACATTAAACTTTATGTTAATGTCTGGTTTGTGATATCTTATGTAATAAGCCTTCAGCTATTTCTAGTTTTTGCGCTTCGCATGAGGAATGTAAAATTTAAAATTAGTTATATCAGGTACAGGTGTCTTGTTATGTTCGGTGAACAAATGTTCATATATTTTACTGGGCTTAAAGCGATGCTGGTATGCCCTATCTTTCCTTCTGCTTCTCTACTAAGGATACCCTTTCAGTTAATCAGCATGTCGTGTACCAATTCGCATGTCCCGAGTCCGACTGTACGTCGACGAATATTGGTTACACGACTAATAGATCAACAGATAGGGCATACCAGCCCCACTTTAAACCCAGTAAAATATATGAACATTGGACCTTAGGTATTTCGCGTCTACATTTCACTTTTTCTACGAATTAAACATATTCGGACGAATTTTTAAAATTAGAAATAAATTTAAAGAAAAGCTTTAAAAAATAATTATAACGGGCAGTTATATGGCATAGTTTTTTAATTCTAATATACATATATATACTCTATATATATATATATATATATATATATATATATATATATATATATATATATATATATATATATATATATATATAATAATAATAATAAATTGATATTTTTATATATATTTTATTTTTTTTTTCGGGGTTGGGCCTTCGGCCCTCCTCTATCATCCATCTACAAACTCACCTTGCAGGATGCCTCTATAAATCCGATTAAATGGTGAGATACCTGACCAAGTATACAAAATTATGATGAAATAAACGAAGAATAAAAATAATAGTAAAAATAATAATAATAATAATAATAATAATAATAATAATAATAATAATAATAATAATAATAATAATAATAATAATAATAATAATTGGAAAAAAAAAACAAAAATAATATTAAAGCTCACAAAAAATTTCATCGAAAAAACAAATATTAAAACTAAAATTAAAAGAACACGTTAAAACTATTTTTAAAGCTTCGCACAAATGTTAAAAATATGTCTCATACTTTCTTTGTAAATTATTTTCTAGAATTGTATTAAGAAAATTAAATGGAAATTAGAAGAAAATATTTCGTGATTTGGATGCTAAAAGTAAAACTTTTATTATTATTATTGTTATTGTTATTTATTAATATATATTTATATCTATGTATCTGTGTATATATATATTATTATTATTATTATTATTATTATTATTATTATTGTTTGAAGCAGCAGCAGTGTTTGTTTAATTCATTAATTAATTAATTATTGCATTCTTACCCTAATACATTCGAGCTGGTACTTGGCTTCTTCAATTGAAAGAATAGGTTCATCAATTTCTTCATTAATTTCTGGTTCCCATTGTTCCAAATTTGCAGCAATAAACTTCAAAGTTGCTTCATATTCTTCAAATTTCACTAAAGAGTCATTCAGTCTCTTTTCAATGTGTTTTGCAGTGGACAATAAAGAATTGTAACTTTCTTGTATGTTATGAAGCTGCTGTTCAATTTTATCCTGGATAGAAGGTACAGTGCCAATATATCTGTCAATCTGCAAATGACCTTTATTTTTAACTTCATCTAAGGTGCTCTGATAAGCAAGAATCTCCTCTAACTGTTCACTATGAGCTTCAATCTGTTCTTCGGCTTGTTCTTTGTTACAAATATATAAGGAGTTCTCCGCCATTAGTTGAAAACTTATTTGGAGAAGCCATTTTTCAGTTTCTTGAAGCGCTGATTGGTAATCGCTGAAATCCTTAATTTCTTCTTTTAAATTTGCAATAATAACAACGCATTTACTCTTAAGGCGATCCCATTTCTCTTGAATTTCTTCGGTTTCTTTTTCTAACGATTCATCATCTGTCATTTCCGAAAGCTCTTCAGCTTCTTCAACAATATTTTCTACCTCGTTTTCTTTTTCATCGATCTTATGGTGAATATTTTTGTATTTCTCAAGAAGAGTTCTCATTTCGGCAACTTCTCCTTTAGAGTCAGGAGTATCTGCGAGTAATTCTTCTAATTCTGTGAGCCATGATTCTAAGCCAAATTTCCCTTCTCTGAATTCTTGCCACTGCGCAGCCGCAGCCTATCGAAAAAAAATAGTAAATAATAAAGAAAATATGATCTATTCTGATAAATATGAATATAAATGCGTTTTGTAACTCAATGTGCGAAATGGAAAGTTTTCTCAGTTTAAAAGCGATTTGTTCTAAGGAAAAGAAATCCTTAATGCTGCAATTTGTAAATAAATTTTTTGTCATTACTATATTTATTTCCATACTTGTAAGATCAAAAATTAATCAGTCAGCACCAGTTTTAATATAGAAAAAAGTTGAAAAGAGAGAGAGAGAGAGAGAGAGAAGAGAGAAGAGAGAGAGAGAGAGAGAGAGAGAGAGAGAGAGAGAGAGAATTAAAAAAAATTCTTAGTACATTTTCCAATTGCAGGACATTTTAAAATAAAATCACGAAAATATAATTAAGTAAATAAATGAGTAAATACATAAATAAGAATGGCTTCAATAAGTGCAATAATTTTAGGAGTAAATTACTTTTACTACTTAAAAATCTTAATAAAAAAAAATCTTAAATCGTAAAAAAGATACAGAACTATTTATGTACGTACAATTTTAAATAAAATAAATGAATAAGTAAATAAACAAATAAATAAATATAATGCGAGGAAAAAGAGAGAAAATAAGTTTATTTTGGGAAATAACCTCTATTTTATTTTAATTTTAAAAATTCGTTAACTAGTATTTTGAGATTGAAATTTCTTAATTTTTTTGATGTGATCATTGCTGGGAAAAGTCGATGGAGTCAAGAAAAAACAAACTCTCCTAAATTAAAGTGCCAAAAGTTCTGAAACACTTTGTTTGCAAGTGTCTATGTCAAAAGAAGTTGAGAAATAACAGAAGGGAGAGTGCGTCAAACTCCACCAGTTGACTACATGAAATAATGAGCATAGCTGTTAAGTCTGGGGATAGAGAATTTGAGGGAAAATGCATAGAGACAGGGTGGAAAGACAAGTCACAGGACAGACCCCTCAAATGAGGTCAGAACTATGATACAGTTCGGCCGTTAGAGAAAGAGACTGAAAAGAGGGAGTGAGATTGAGATTAAGGGGGAAGTTGATAAGGTAAAAATTCTCCTAGAAGTAATCATGATTTTAAGGAGATCTTTATGACTTGAGAAACTATCCGAGATATGCAATGTATACCTTATATAAGGAAGGAAGGAAGATAGCCCAAGTAATCTGCTAGAATTGGAAATACAAGGGTTCAGAGATCAGTTACTCCATTGGGGCCCAACTTGAATCAGCCAATTGTAATTTAATTCAGTATATCATTTTTCGAGGTCGAAAGAGTATTGAAGGATCTAGTCAGAGTTATAAGAGCGGACAGGTGATTAAGTGACAACAAGAAAGTCATTTAAAGAGGTGTAGAAAAAGAGTTGTGGAAAGAACAGAATCTTGAGGAACACCACTATTAATAATCACTTACAAGTAATAGAGACATCATTGTGACACGCTCAGACAAAGGCAACAACATTGTCATTCTTAACACCACTGACTATATATCACAAAATGTAACAACCTCCCCCCTTAATAGAAATCCCATAAAAAACTCACAAATTTCATTTAACCGCACAAATCTATCACTACAGTTTTCCCACAATCTTAAATCGCAATCTCCCAGAATTTCAAAAATTTATGGTCTTCCCAAAACACAAACCTAATCTTCCACTTAGACCCATCATCTCCAACACTGACTCCACCACTTACAACCTTTCCAAATGGTTGTCCCTACAACTAAAACCCCTTATCAACCACCATTTATCCAACACTGAAGACTTCATTAACAAAACCAAACATATCAACCCTCTTACTCACCATCTCCTTAGTTTTGATGTTTCCCTCTTCACATCTGTCCCTGTTTCCCTTATCATCTCTCTCCTTGAACGATTCATTAATGAAACAAATTTCAACTTATCCTACCCTTTCCCTCTCTTAAAACAACTTATCAAACTCACCTTTGAACATAATTTCTTCGAATTTAATAATTCTTTCTTTAAACAAAACTCCGGTCTTATCATGACTCTCCTCTCTCTCCTACTCTCAGCAATCTCTTCATGGAACTCATTGAATACTACCCACATCCTCTCTCACCCCCTTCTCTTGGGTACTAAATGGTATCGCTACGTAGATGATATCTTAGCTGTTGTTCATTCCCATATTAACCCTCAACTTATCTTTAATTTCATAAACTACCATCCACCTAACATTAAATTCACTTTATTGAACATTACTCAAAACATCACCTTACCGTTTCCTGGAAATACTCTCATGACGGTCACCTCTAACATTATCCAATTCTCTATTTACAGAAAACCTACATCCAGCCCTTCTTACATACCTGGTTTTTCTCAAATAATCTAAACACTAAAATTAGCCACTCTTTCTTCCCTTTCCTTACATTGCTTTCACATATACTCTCCTCTACCTTCCAACTGAGCCAACTTTTTAGCCTTTACTTTCAAAAAACTCTTATCCTTCTCATCATATCATGAGCCTTAAAGACCCAAGCCAAAACCTACTACAATCCTCCCATCAACCACTCCCTTAATCTGACTCTTTCCTTCCTCTGCCTCAATTTCCTCTCAATCACATTAAAAATGTTCCCAAAACTTTGATTCTTCGTCCGTGTCCTCACTCAAAAAAACTGAAGCACATTCATCAACTGGCCCACTCCCTGCTGAGACTCTCTAATGTGTCTACAAAATTCTCTTCAGTGCAACTCCTTTAGACAGAGAGCATGATCTTACGCCACTTCTATCAATACAAACATGTTTGTTCTACATGAAAGTCAAATTTTTTTCCCTAACACTCAATGCTCCACTTATAATCATTCATTAACATTAACCAAATGACACCTATTTTACATGTACAAAATCTACAAAAACGTAAACTCATTAAATCTTTTTGCATCATTAATTCAAATAATTTTAATAAACAAAAAAGGCGATTATAACGATGACTGATACAAAATAATATTCACCATTGCAACACAATTTTCAAAAAATTAAATTATCCAAACTTTGAAATCTTACATAACTAAATAATTTTTGCTTTTTTAAATGTTAGTTTATAAAATATCACTTCTGAAAGAGGTTCCAGCTTGAACGAAAGCTCATGGTATATTTAAATAACTTTTTAAATTTAATAATTTTCTTAACCAATCTAGTATCTCCTAATTGATTCCTTCTTATCTCATCAACAAGGCCCTCCTACTTGTATATATATATATATATATATATATATATATATATATATATATATATATATATATATATATATATATATATATATATATATATATATATATATATATACTTTATATATATATATATATATATATATATATATATTATATATAACACCTACCGTTCAGAGCAAACCCTAATATAGGAGGTGTACACATATAACGTCCGAGCAGGACAGCAACCCTAGGAGAGAATAGATCACATTCTCCCACCTGAGCAGTTGCGAAGGAAGGGAGACCCTCGGTTTGCTTGATTTTTTAGAATGTACGGTGCATGCCAGAGAATCCCTTGGTTATGTTTCCATTGTTTTCCGCAGGACCCCTCTGAACAAAGCAGTGATAATTTCAAGAGGAGTTAAATAAAATAAACATCTTCAGTACCTGACCTTTGCAGCACCAGAATGCTCGAAACGTCTCCTCCCAGAAGGCGAGGACCGCCCCTGCGGAAGACGAACATATAAAACAGGAACCAGAGATGAAAAAGTGATGGCGAGAGGGAATATAAGTAATTACTTTAACATTAGAAGGCGAGAATCGCTGGAACTTAAGAAAAGGTTTATCTCCAAAAGAATCGAGTGGGCATAAACTCCAACTATTTAAAGATGATATGTGCTGGAGATGATGAATTCTGAATTCACTCATTATGCTTAGTTTTCATTAGTTAAATAAAACCATCAATATCTGTTAATGTTTAGGTTAGATTCAAGTTGAGATAAATTAAATTAATTACCAATTTTGTGACAGTGAGTTAGATTAAGTTGTTCAGCATACGTCCCAATCCTTTTGTAGCGGTCTTCAATGTCATTAGTCTTGTAAATACAACTTTAGCAGTCTCAAGCGACTTCAAATGTCACGTAATATTACAGAACTTGTCAAGTGTCTAGTACGTAGAGGCGATCTTTTTAATAATGATATAGTCAGTATGCGCTATCTGTAAATGTGGCACGTCGGTCTCAGAAATGATCATTCACTGATGTTATTACGAAATGTGAACTAGGTGCGGGAATGTAGGAGTTTAGTCGATTGTGGTTCACGTTCAAAGGATATTGAAGTGTTAGATTATTTGTCAGAGTATTAATTAATTTAATATGAATTTTTTAAATAAATAATTACCAACCGATTATATCGTTGATGGTTCCCACTACGATAGTGCTAATTAGTATTATTATATATATTATATATCATCTTCCTCCTTTTTTTTGTCGTGGAATAATAAAATTAATTGGTTATTTATATTATAATCGTTATATATTAATTAATAATAAATTAAGAACCTCATCACAGTCGAATGGGAAATAGGGAAGCCATGACCGATAGACCATCTTGGAATATTGACTCTTTTTCGGCGTAGATTGAATCATCATCTTTAACTGAAAGTTGGCGAGGCACGCGCAAAGCGTCAATATAATAGAAATATAAGAGGTATTTAAAAGCAGAGTTATGGCATTGGATCCGACAAGGCACACTGGGATCAATAAATCTGTATAGCGCATGATTCAGCAAAGGCACAGATCCGATGGTGATTTCGCATGGGGGTCGGAGCTGCGCACACAGATTGATGAGTTGTTCTTTAACGCGAGGTCTGCTGTATGACGAGTTTTTCTTTCGCTTGGGCACTTATGGTGTGACAGGACGTAACCTCATAGCCGCATCTACACCTGCAACAACTCAAGAAACACTGATGAAATTTAATAGTCAATGCCGGTGGTTTTGGAGTGTCAATGGCTTTTTAGGGAATAGGTCTTCGCCCTGGTTGGTGGAATGCAAGCACTAATCTAGTTAGAAATCCCCCAGCAGTTATCCGAGATTTAAGATTTGGCTTCATCACCTCCTTGTCTAGCAGGTCGTTAAACCTATTAAATTGAGGGAGTGTCTCATGCTTTTCCTGTAAAAGTTTTGGGGAGGGTAAATGACGTTGTCTCGGATGTATTCTGGATTTTGTTCTCACTCTTCATTATTGTATTATAGCTAGTTTTAGTTAGGACTCCGCTCGGTCTGTACCTATAAGGAGGTGACACTGCATAGTTAGAACTTCAAATAGTAAAGGTTATCTTTTATTAACAATGACTGGAGTTTGGGCTGTTCATGCAGTGGCATTATAATTGTATTGAAGTAGTACAACCTTTGTGTCTTCAATAGCGAATGAGACTACTTCTCCACAATTAATTAGATTATTGTTGGTAATTATTACTATATTGTTACTTATTAATATTATTTTATTTACTATTTTTATGTATTATTATTTATTATGGGTATTATTGTATTTTATTTTATTATTTGATTATATTATTACACTCCTAGGATATCATTTCAGGAGATTATTAGTTATTCCCGATATATTGATTAATCGTTGTAGCTAATTATAGGTATAGCTCTTCTATTCTGCTAATTAGTGATTGGGGGCCGGTCACACAGTTTAGAGGATGGGACCGCAGTTACGCGGAGACTGCTCTTATTATTCATGTTATTAATATTTTATCATAGGAATTATTTGATTGAGTTCCAGACTGTTTGACTCGCATTATATATAGGTATGGAGTTTTATTCAGCAGTATTATTATATTATTATTATTATCATAACATCTACTTCAGAAGTCATAATAAAGGTATCTATATATTCATATATTATTTAATAATTATTATTATTATGGGTGCGGAGCTGTTCGTAGCTCCTTAAGGGATGGTGAGTAAGAGAGGGGTGCTTTAGTATGTATACTGTTATTGTTACCCATGGCGGGCGGCAGTATTATTCTAGGCGAGGGTGTGGTGGCCCACTCTGGAAGGAGGGGTGGCTTAAGGGCGAGTAAAGTATGAAATTTATATAGTTATCCGAACTAGTTTGTTTGATTTATTAGTGGTTGTTACTATTATCTTCGGGAAATTGTCAGATGTTATTTTTTGCGCATCTGGTTGTCCCTGTATTATAGTTCCGAATTTATTATATTTTTCGAAGAAGTTCTAAAAACTATTTAATTCTAAAATTTGAACAAGGACGTGAAGTTTACACAAATATAAAAAGAGAAATAAATAAAGATCAGAAATTAGCTAGCGTAATAGAAAAATTTCTTCCTTTCAATGAAATTATACCTAACTTACTTTTTAAAATAAAATTAAAGTCAAAACAGGATTTACCTTGTGGAACAATATTGAAAAATATTTCGGATTTAATATTAAATTTAATAATGAGACAACTAATAAACTTTTTTACGTCCCTCAAATGCAATGCATATAAAATAAAACTCGGTTCTTTTATATGCATTCGGTCTATATAGGGCAGTACATTTCAAGCAGTCAATTATTATTTATTATTAATCTTGGTCATTCCCCTTGTATATATGATTATTAAGGTATTATCCCTTGCTGGTCATCTCGGTAGACTCCATGCGCGGGGTATTATATATATGATATAATAATATTAACATAATTATATTCCATCTTTATTCCTAATGGCTACTTCGCAAAACTAATGCGAGCGAAGTGGTCCATCTTACATTCTTTGATTATCTGAATCCTGCTTTGAGTGAAGTTTTGGAAAATTGTGGATTAAATTTTGTGAACTGTGTTTGACTTCAATTAAGCTACAAGACTAGCTCATTGGGACTATATAGGGTCCAATCCCTACACATTTTTAAGTGGCGCCCACGATTTAAGTGCTTTTAACTCACGCCCCTGTATTATCCATTTTAGAAACTATTATTAATTTTTTTTTTGAGCCACTGTTTTTCTTCCTGTTTAATTAAAGAAACATTTTTTTTTCACTGTATCCGGCTAGATCGTAGTTCAATAAACCACTTCAAATATTTAAAATTTTTTTTTTTTTTTTTTTTTTTTTATTCATAATTCCTATATTAGTCCCTACTTTATTGTGTTACACTTATTTTTTTGTTTGAAGTCATAATAAATACTTTTACAAACAACTTTTCAAACAAAAAAATTTCATAAAAATTTATTAATACTTTTAATTGTCACAATACGATTTTTTAATTAAAAATCTATTTTAAAATGAATACAGTTATTAATTACATATTTTTTTTCTTCATTGTTCTTTCTATATTTGTGACTAATTGGTGACCTCTAAAAAGTTGCATAAAATTTTTCCGCAACTATTTTGGGGCATTTACGTTTTTTCCTTAATTTGTGTGTGGAGCTTAACATGTAGAAACATATAGTCCTCGTACAGTTTTCACATTTTATCCTAAAGATTTGGATTAGTTTCCAATAGTAAGGTAACATTATTTCAAATTCTAAATATTTATTAAATTATTTCCCCAGCGGAATTTCAAACAATAAAATTTTTGCCGCCTCAATGTTAGGAGGATTTTTGTATTTATTTCCTTTAAATACATAATGTAAAGAAAATTATATTATCACTTCACTATGAAATACGAACTTCAATTAATTTTTTCTTTAAGAAAATATTTTTAAAATAAAACACTCTAAAAATAAAATTTATTTATAATATATATTGATATTAAGAAGAGAGTATAAAGCGTGTATTTTTAAATATTATTAGTGGGCGGCTATGTTGTAGAATAACACTATAATATATATATATATATATATGTTATAAATAAAATATATTAGTTTTTAATAAAAGAGAAATATAAAGATATGATATATTTATAATTGTTTATCTATTTATTATTATATAGTAGTAGTAGGACGCCTCATCAGAATAAATTTACTGAAATCTCATTTTAATGAAACTCATTTATATATTCTATATTTTATTTTTTTCCTATTATATATTATTATTTAGAATATAAATTTTAAATATCAATTTTAGTACTAACTTTAAATGAGGCTTTTATTAAACTCCCGACAAGGCTATAATATTTTATATCGCTTTCCACTTCATCACAGTCATTGCAATATAATTCAGAGAGAATTGGAAGTTTGTTTTAAACCCATGTTGATTTTTTGTTGAGCATTAGGGTAGATTAATATATTTTTCGCGTCGTTGTATGTATTGTTAGAAAAACATACGTTTTTTAATAGATTTTAAAGTGGTTGGCGATATGTTTATATTGAATAATTGTTGTTTTTGTAGTGATATATATAACACCTATTACTTTATCTATTAATTGATGTTGATTTTAAATATTTCTTAAGAGACTATCATATATTATTAGAAAGGGTCAGTCAGCATATTAAATATTATATACATTATATTCCTCTGTATCATAAATATATACACCTTATTACAGCAGGGTACTTGCAGTAGTCACAGGTATCATTATATAATATATAAGGGTGATCCGATATTATATAATACAGTTTTTTTTATTGTATATTGTATAAAATATATTAATTATAAGAGATAATATTATTAATATTAAACTTATTGTGTATATTCATTTAGATTTATTTAGTGTCACGTAAGACACTTCATTTCATGTAATAATCTTTTTATATTATATTAAGCATTTGTCTTACCGGCGCTTATACGCTTATTTAGAGCTTCTATTTTCTGAAACGGTTTCATTTATTACGGGTTTAACATAAACATTTTTCATGTTGTATTCATTATAAAATAACTTATTTAATATTTCATTAGTTTGATAATATTTTTAATTATTATTTTGTGTCTCAAGACACATTCTTTATTTGATATTAAGTACTTTGTATATTCTATATAAAAAATTCACCTTTCTATTGTACAATGTAATATTCGTTTCATGGTAGTTCAATAGATTACCTTTACATATTGCCATCATTTGGATGTAATAAATTTCGGTAAATATTTGCTCTTCGTTAGTGCTAAATAAAGAATATTTTTTTCCTTTTTATATTATTTTAAATTTTTTGATTAAATAATGGAACTTTTCCCCATTCGTCTACGGATTTTTTTCAGATAGTGACCCTCTGCAAAGGTCTATGGGGGCATACACAAAAAATATTCTATCGTAATAAACATTTCGGTCGTTTGCCTAATAATTCTCTATAATAAGAGTATGCTATTTAACTGAGGCGGCCAATAATAAATGTATGATAGATGCCATAACACGTCAAATTATAGGAGTTATAGATAATAACTATATGTTAATACTTCACTCTACGTTTTAGAAAGATGGGCTTATTGAAATTTGACGATATACTATCGCTCCAATTTTTGGAATGATCTGATGAGAATTCACTGATTTCGATGATGAAGATGAATTATTTTTGTTAGAATTATGAAGATACAAAAAAATCCATAATGAATAATAAATTTCAAGTAGTATAAATTTCTGAAACCAAAGCTTTCCTTTAAAAGAAAAAACCACAATTCCTTATTTCTAACAACTGTCTTTCAACAAGTAGGATCTCTATTTCACTATTCGAGAGGTAGGTAAAAGCATTGTTAAAACATTGTTACGCATAAACTCGAAGTGGACCATTCAAATAGCCCCTATTTTTGGAATTATTTGTCTCTAGCTTATTTTATTTATTTATTTGTGAATCTTTAATTCATGATTCAAACCCGTAATGCTCGGTTGCGTTCAGAATTTATTATGACCGACTA
>JABUQX010065906.1:42500-47822 GCA_015478945.1 Trachelipus rathkii | reverse complement strand
CCACCGGATTTTATCCGAAATATTTTATGAATTAAGGAAATGGGAAATGTTAGGGTACAATTAAGGTATGAAAAATAAATACCCATTTTCTAGTCCCTCTTCGGTGCTTGGTAAACCCATGCCCGTTTCTGAGATTTTAGAAGCCAGAATTAGACGATTTCATCCGCAGACACTAGCCCGAGGTTTCGATTGTAAAGAAAAGTAAAGAAAATATCCGAACTTTTGCTGCCTTACCATTCCCGCTTGGAAATCTTTCGATAGACTAAAAAGTACTCTCTTAGAAAAAGAGAATAAAATAATCGACAATTTACCTTTTAGCTAGAACATAATATAATCTCTTTGATAATTTGTAATCTTATTTAGTATATTTTAAGAAAATTTCTTTTTTTTTCTGATTTTGGATGGCTAAGCGTAAACTGATTGACGGCGAAGATTGTATATATAAAAAACAAAATTAACTATTAATAATGTTTGAAAGGTTATTAATAACATACCTATATAATAAATATTGGATATCTTACCTGCTCTCATCCTTTGCGTCAAGTACATTGGCAAAGTTTGCTATACACTATAAGTTGGTACGTTCTGCTGGTCTGCGGCGATTGGATCGTCCTGGATCGTTGTTATTAATCTTATTTCTAGTGTTTGTCCATGAGTCTTTTTTGTTAAATTCCAAAAAATGTCGCTGGACAGTGTTTGTAATTTATCTATGAACATAATATTGCAAGTTGAATTGTGTTCAATTATTTTTAAATGCAAAAGGGTAGTGATGTGGATAGGTTTTTTTCAATGTGGGCAGAATTCTTGTGCATAGGCTATAACTATTACTTATTGTTTATAAAAGCAATCGACACATAGAGTGCTGTTTGCTCCTAGAAATTAAATCCTGCGTAAACGTAGTAGAAATGTAATAATTTTGATAAATAACAGATGCCAGTAAAAATAATCCCAGTATAAAATATTTATATCTTTTATGCCTTAATTACCGACCACTATAATCGGTAAGGTAGTGTTAGTGTCCGTACAATGTGTGAGAAAGATAAAAACGAGAACAAGTACTCATAGCAAAAATAGAACATAATACACTATAACTCTGCGGATTAAAGAAAAGTGATTGTACAAACCCTCAAAGTCTCAACTACATTAAAGACGCAGGTCCAAGAGTAAACCTCCCTATTATGAATGTGTAAACTATGAGTTTTAACTAAAGTAATCAGAAGTCGAGAGCAACTAAAAAAATATCAAATTTATGGTCATTTAAGTAAACCTAACAGCTGACGTAGAACCAAAGTATATCAATAACAATCTAAGATGCTAGCATATATATGTCCCTTTTATTATCAGATGCGTCATTTGAGTCTCTTTCGAAAATCAATTTATAATTTTTAAACTTTCATTTGATTACCTCATTATAGATAGTACGGTTAAATTTAACCACGATAAAACCATCAACGGCCCCAACATCTAATTTGACTTTGAAGAACCACCAATGTCAGCTGCCATTCTCTTAATCGCAAGCTGTGAATATAATAATAGATACTAGTATCATATGATACGAATTCCACAACTGAACAGAAGTTACCTATGAACAATGATTATTTACCTGCTCAATCCGGCTTTAGTAGAACGTTCTGGCTATTGCGTCAAGCGGCTTAAATGAATCTGATTATCCAGGTACAAAAGTTCTTTGGCATATCTAAGACTTACACAATATTACGATCAATAAAGATAAAATAATAAATAACCAACTCGAGTACATGCTTGCGAAAAATAGATAGTCAAGTGTATGTACTGCACGTTATTAAAAACTATTATTTAGTTTCTCATTAAGGTATAATATTTCCCTTCTCTCATAATAAATAAACACAATCCTTCGATAATATTACACTTTACCATCTTTACCGTACAGATAATTACGTGCGAAATAATAAAGACTAGATTAACTCTCAATATCTCGCATTAGTTTCTTTGTGTTTCTTATCGAGTAATAAAAATAAACTATCATATCTTCAAAATATGAATGTAAGAAACAAGGAATTATTACATAAACACATATAACAAACTAAAGATAAAATATTAATCAGTAAGAATATCTTAATTGATAGAGTCGGTAAATGTTGAGCTGCACGAAGAGAGCGTTCTTAGCCAGAAAATGATGTTCTAACTGTGTCCTTGAGATAGAAAATTGCTATTTTCGATGTACCAATATAAGAAAGTTGTTCTATATTCTAGAAACTGTTATTGCTACACACTCTCCAAAATCTATACTGTCTCTTAGTTGAGAGTCAATCAATATATTACAATATTTCACAAAACCATATTATTTAAAATGGCCCTGTCGCATACTATATTAAACATCAGTCATCAAAAGGTGTTCATATCTAAAATTTATTATAACTAGGTCAAATTCGTCAAGTACCCATACTTTATAATAACCCATTCGATTTAATGACTTACAAGAAATATACACAGTGCTTAGAAAGATGCAATGGAACAGAATTAACTCAGACTTAACACAACAATCTTTCATAGATCAATTACTACATCTGACGTTATTAACAAACGCGTCTATTGCGAATCAGAAACACTTACAAATGTGATTGCCACTAATTAAGGATATGAATTAAAACATAACTGTTATCTAATTTACACTTGTTACCGACCTCTCTACTGATTAAAAAGTAATAACTCTATAGACAATTATTCTATAAAACCAGTAGACCAAACGGCTATACCTAATTACCTTATCAGTCTACTATGTTGAAGCGAGTTATTTTTACTGACGATAATCACCAATTTATACAACTCGTTATTACTGACTTGGTGTGCGGTTACTATGTTCCATCTTGCTACAAGATTCTCATACTCCTTAAGAAGGATATAATTCAGTTACTTCGCCTAAGACACATAACAGTCCATAGCGAAATAAGAATGATTAAAGTACGTAGACTCGGGATATTGAAAATGGTTACTAAAATAGAAATATAGATGATACAATTCACCAATGAGGAAGCTGATCTACCTCTGATGTTCCATATCTGAACGTTTTATGAACCGTACGGCCGGCGGGAGGCTGAGTAATCAAAAATAACTAATATACTAACTAAAAAACCTATGCACAAAATTTTTCTATTTCTTCTAGTTTATTAATGTGAGGTTTCCGAGTTCTTATTTTTTTTGTATATATTGTTTTTTATGAGAGTAAGTGTATAATAAATCGCGGTCTGTTCAAAGAATATCAGAGAAGATATTCAATATAAATCCAAGATTTGAAATAGCTCAACCTGATCTGATTTGAAAACGAAACTTGAGTGAATACACCTCGTCAGTACCACCTATCACGATCCGAGTCAGGATAATAGATAAATAATTTCAACAAATTGTCAGATATTGAACTCGTATTCTGAACGATGTATGAACGGCTTAATCTGATAGCAATAAACGCCTTGCAATCATTTAATATAAGGTAACTAAAACTCAAGTTTTTACTCTGACCTCCGAAACTCCTACTTCTATGTAAGGCGAGACAGTATTTACTGTGCTTATCACAGATTATAGAACAAGAAGCATTATCACTTGTCCTTACAGCATATATGCCTCGTGCCACATATAAAAACTCATGTAGCCAGTCGTACGAAATGCAGGATACCTCCCATATGATAATAGATCCTACTGATGTAAAACATGTTAACGTATGATTAAAAATGGATCCCCAACATGAGAGGCACTCCGAAACATTTATTAGTTTCCCTGAAAACTAATAAATATCTTACATATTCGTTTATTTCCAGACCCTGTACAACCATGTACTCTTTGCTCCCTTTATAACAATGTTAGCCCCGATACTTGTGTTCTTGAGAAGAGACCATTCCCCTTACTTTTAAACATGACCGAAAAGTTGCGTCAAGGTCAATTTCTCGTACGAGAGAATAGTTATGTGGGCATGCGAACTAATGGGACGAAACGTTGTTGGTGGTATAACATAACTTTGTTGCGATTTGAAAATGAAGTATAGTCTAGGGAATAAAGATCGGACTTATGGCTAGAAATGAGTATTGTTGGGAAATTAGCCGCTAGGATACAGACTGAGATGCGGAGAAAAGACAGTTGTTGTGGAGAGATGGTGTATGGTGTGAAAGAGTTGGGGATACAACAGAGAGAAGGATTGAGTCGATTTCGAAAGAAGGTTGGCAGAGGGTTATTATATTCGATAAGTTTGGGATAAGATGTTGGAGATGAAAAGAGTGTACGCAAGGTGGACTAGAAGTTGTTGAGGTGATAAAGCTGGTTGAACAAAAACGAAAGTCAGAGAGTTGGTGAGAAAAAAGAAAATTCGTCGGAAGATCAGAGGAGATTCGCGAAAACATTGTGTTGTGAGAAACAACCGTTGGTGGAAAAGAGAGTTCAGTCGTGTCAAAAGAGAGTGTAGAGTAAGTAAACGGGATGGTGAGAGTTATGAGAGGAGTTTGAGAGTGTGTAATAAGAGTGTTTTGCTGACGAAACGTATTGAGTCAGCAGGATGACGAGATGTTATGCCGGCGACGAAATAAGGTTAGAAGCGTATAAGATGTTGGGTGAAAAACGTGATTTGCGGGAAATATAGGAGGTTGAGGAAGAAGAGAGATTGTTGAGAGAAAATATGGTGTTTTGAGAAGTGAAGAGTGTTTGGGGAATGAGTATGTTAGCGAAGAGTTGCGGCGGTAAGAGAACGGCGATATAGATGGTGAGATATTAGCATGTTGAGCAGGTTGCGAAAAGAGAGTGTGAAGTGGAAATAAGGTTCGCGAAAAAGAGAGGGTATGAAGACAAAAGTGAGGGTTGTGATGAACTAGAGTCGTGTTATATCGGCATAAAGTCAACTCTCTCGGAAAGTATGTTTAGCAGAAATAGTAGTATTGAAAAGAGGTGATTGAGGTGAAAAGGGTTATCGTGAGGGAAAGAAGTTGGAAGAATAGAGAGTGTGAGTGAAAAGAGATTGAGAAAGTGTGATTTGAGGGGAAAGTGAGTTATATTAGTTGAAAGATAGTATGGAGATAAGAGGTTGGGGATAAAAAGGTTTGAGGGGAAATGAGGTGGGTAAAATAGATGTAAGGAATAAAAAGTTAGGCTAATGAAGGAGTAATGGTAATAAATAACAATGGCGTGGGAATCCGCGAGGGGAAAGAGACTTGGGAAAAAGATGAGTAGTAAAAGTATAGGATGTAGGAGAAAAAGAAGGTTGAGGAAAAAGGTTAGGGGAAAGAAGTTGAGGGAAAAGAAGGCTGTGAGGAAAAGAAAGTTGAGGAGAAAAAGAGGTGACAAAGAGTGTTGCGGAAAAGAGAG
>JABUQX010065906.1:0-32500 GCA_015478945.1 Trachelipus rathkii | reverse complement strand
AATAATTTTAAAAAATCACATTTATGTAAAATATTGAAATAAAATATTAAATATCTCGAAAAGTACGACACTTACAGAAAAACCAATTACATATTTGGAATCAGCGTATAAGGCTTATTACAAAAATGTAAAAATAAATAAAACATTTTTTTCATAAATTAAATATCTCAAAAAGTACGACACTTACAGAAAACCAATTACAAATTTTGGAATCAGCGTATAAAAGCTTATTACAAATATGAAAAAAAAAATATAATAAAAAATAAAATAAAATAAAAATTTTAGGGGCTCGAGCCGACGGGGGACAGAGGGGGGAACGTTTTCCATACCCGTAGGAGAGGGGCGGAGGAACCCTCTCGACACCAAATACCAAAAGAGCGGGGATTCCGGAGACTCCCGGAGGGGGGATAGTTCTTACCCTGTTTCCCCCGGAATGCGAGAACCCCCGACTTCCTGCCATCTTGCGGTTTACCCTTGAGATTCCTTTAGTTAAAAAAAAAAAAATTAAAGTTACGGATCCGTATCATGCTATTAAGCTCTCGTTGCCCGATATACGTATCTATAATAATCCTTCTCAATTACCAGCTAGTGACCATATAATGTTGGTAATCTACTGAGATATTATAGAGCATTATAATTTTTAAAACATAAAAAAAAAAAAAAAATTCCAAATGACCATGCAGGTCAAACACTCAGTAATATAGTTCCTTGTGTAAAGTACAAAAGTTTTCTATATTAATATATAATTATTAAATATATATTAAATATATACCGATATCTATATATATATAATATTATTATATATTAATATATAATATATTATATTAAATATATAAGATTATTAATTATAATTACAATAAAGTATATATATATATAGATGGACATATATGTAAGTGGATTTTGACTCCTCATGTTATAATATTTTATTAGGCTATTTAATGAGGGAGATTGTTTAAGATATTTATTGGTTATTTAGATATGTTGGATTTAATATGTTAGGATTAAGTCTTTTTAGGTAAGTGTTAGAGCTATACCACATTATAAATTATAATATTTAATGAGTGTTTATTTATACCACTTAAAATTAATTAATAAATATCTATTATACGATATCTCTATATTTTAATTATTTGATATTTTCGCTCCTATGAGTCAAATCCCCGTACCAATAATTTTTATCATTATATTCATTTAATAATCTATAAATATTACTATATTCATAATTTAATTAATTATTTAATATATTGTATTAATATATTATATAATTTATATAATTTTATATATTATACATTTAATATATATATATATTATATTATATTATTATTATATTATATATATTATTATATTTATTATATATATATTTAATTATATATATATAATTATTTTATTATTATTATATATTATAATTATTTAATTTAATTTAATTATATATTATTTAATATTAATTATCATTCTCTCTTATTACAAAACATATTTTGTGTGAATTTTTTGTTAGCATTTATATATTTAATTTTAAAAAACTTAATAATATAAATTCTCTCTCCTTATATACGTGTTCTCTATACTACTGATTTTTCTCATTGAAATTTTAATGTGTGAGTGAGTTTAATCATTTTAGCGAAACTTAAGTTTATTTAAAGATTGTTATAACAACCTATATATTTATAAAATAAATGTTCAGTTTTACTTTAAGAATGGTTGAAGCATTCTAAATTATTCAACAATGCTCGTCTTTTTTTATAAGTAATATTATATTATATATATTATATATATATTATATATATATATATTAATATATATATATTAATATTAATATTAATAATATTAATATAATAATATAATATATTAATATATTAATTAATATTAAATATTAATTTAATATATATTATATATATATATATTAATTTATGATATATTATAATATATATATAATATATTAATTATATATATATATATATATATTTATTATTAATATATATATTAATATATTAATATATATATATATATATATATATTATATATATTATATAATATATTATATATATATATATTATATATAGTAAATTATTAAAATATTATATAAGGAGCTATATTTTCAACACTTCAAGCTCTGTACAATATTTATAAATATTTAATTTGAATAACCGCTTCAAAATAAATAAAGGAAATCTATTTAAGAAAAATACATAATAACTAGAGTGAACTAAAGTTTATATACGTCTCTCGAATGACTTATATCTCTTGAGTCTCCTCTTCATGAAAGATAACTATAAAAAATAAATATTTACAAATTATTAAAACTCAAAATATTTTCATATAAATAAATATAAATATTAATAAAAAATATATAATACTATACTAAAAAAATATAGATTCAATTTGTTAAATAAATAAAATAAAAAAAACTCTTTCGGAATGAGCTGATAATATTTTATGGAGTCTTATCTAAAAAATTAATTATTTCTAATAAAAGCATAAGTTCACATTTAATAATAATGCATTCTTGATTAATTAAAATTATTTATATTGCCATTTTTAAATAAGATAATAAAAATCCTTTATATTATATATATATATCTGAATGTTCCTTATTTTTAGTAGAATTGAAAAAGGACTCAATCAATTGATTTAAGTTTTTATCTTTGGAACGAAACAAAAATTCTGCACCATTCCAATTAATAACATGATCTTCATGTGATAAATGTTTAAATAAATAAATGCATTGCCTCTCCTGACTTCACCCACAAGCTGGTCTATTCTTATTTTTAAGGTCTTTAAAGTTTCCCCAAAATATAAATCATTGCACATATAACAAGGAATGTTGTAAACACCTCCCATGACTTCTCGTTTTAAGGTATTATTAGAAATTAGGATTCTTGAAAGTGTATCAGGAAAACTGAAAATTAATTTATTAAATAAATGTTTAAACATAAATTTAAATTCAAGAAGTTGGGGTGAAAAAGGAATAACTTTAACATTTTCCATATCAAAAGGAGAACAATTTCTTAGTCCTAGAAAATTAGAATAGGCATGTTTATATTTACGTTTAATTAAAAATATGGGATATGCCAATTTCTGAAAAGTTTGAAAAATAAATTCAGTTTCTTCAGTTTCTTGTTGGAGAAATTGTGGATCACAATAACGGAAAGCTCTTAGAAACATATTGCTAGAATTTATATTTATTTATTTTTTATTTTCAATATTTGTAATATTTTATTGTTTTAATAATTTGTAAAATAATTTAGTTCTGAAGAGAAAACCAAGGATATAAGTCTCGAAACTTAAACTTGTTCTCGTTTAGTTATTTTTCTTAAGAATTTCCTTAATTTATTTTGAAGTGGTTTTCAAATAATATTTTATTATTATTATTATTATTATTATTATATATTTATTATTATTATATTTATTATTTTATCATTATTATTTATTTTTTTTATTTTTAATTGATTTTTTAAATATATATATTTATATTATATATATATATAATATATATATATATATATATATATATATATATATATATATATATATATATATATATTATATATATATATATATTATATAAACTCCCGCAAAAAATTAATGCATCACTTGCATTTATTGCAAAATGTCCAAAGTGGTTGTATTGCATGTAACGTTCTGTTGCTACATAGTGTAGAAAATTATTTAACTACCGAATTATGTAACAGTATGTAACAACAGTATTTATTATTTTATCATTGTAGTATAATATAATTATTTGTTTCATTAGATATTTATTTGAGTTTAATAAAACTAAACAATACATAGCGTGGATGCAGGCAGCCGGCGTGCACGCCATGGTAGGACCACTCACTGAAGCGCTCGCTCCAACTGCTCGCTGCGCGCGAGCGGATGCCGTGTATATATCAGAGAGAGAGAGAAGAGAGAGAGAGAGAGGAAGAGAGAGAGAGAGAGAGAGAGAAGAGAGAGAGGGAGAGAGAAGAGGAGAGAAGAGAGAGAGAAAATTTTATCTAATAAATCTTAATTGACTAAATAAAATTGTTTAAAAAAACTTTAAAAATCTTAATGGTCTAATAAAATTATTATTAAAAAAAAAACTAAAATAAAAAAAAAAATGTAAAGAACTAAAAATTTATTGAGCTTCACACCAAATAAATATTGAATAAGTTATTTTCTCTCTTTTATCGAGTAAATTTTACTTTTCATTATTAATAAAACTTCCCCAAGGAACGTAAGAAAAAATTAACAAGCACCCTATATTATATATATATATATATATTAAATAATATATATATATGTATATATATTATATATTATATATATATATATATATATATATACTATATATATATAGTATATTATATATATATATATATATATATATTGTAATAGGATCCGATGCATCATCCTTTACCAGTGATTGGACTTGGAGTAATTGGCTGCTTTAAATCTTCTTCGTTTTTTTCTAATTGGAGGTCGTAGCTTATGTTAACTTGAATTGCCCAAATTAAATAGATAAATAACATATCAAAAACAATAAATAAAAAATAATTAAATAATAAATTTAAATAAATAAATAATAATTTTATTGATAGGATTAAATTTACTTATGGTTTTTAAAGTACTTTGTGTAATAATATATATTATATATATATATATATTATATATTAATATATATATATATAATAATATATTATAATAATATTATATATATATATAATATATATATACAGTATATATATATATATATATTATATATATATATAAATATTATATATATATATATATTATTATATAATATATATATATATAATATAATATATATAAACATATATTATATATATATATATATATATATATATTATATATATATATATATAGTTATATATAAAAAATATATAATATTTATTACCTATATACGACATATATATATATATAAGAGAAACAGCCTGAAAACAGGTTGATTCTTGGAAATCGAATCTTAGTAGGAAAGGCGAATACTGCTACCAAAACCCCAATCATGAATATTCAATGATAAGACAAACACATCCTTAATTTTATTACAGACGTTTCGGATTATATTATCCAACTTCAGTTGAACTAAAAAAATAAAAACTAACATAGCTTAAACCTAACCAATTGGATTGTGCATTAATATACAAAATGAAAGGCAAAGAAAAAAAATAAAAAAATAAATAAATAAATAAAAACATTAGAAAAAAAACATAAAATTAAAAAGAGTGAAAAATGTAAACTACATAATACTATAGTAAATGACGAGACACGCAAAGAGAGAACAAGTTAAAAGGCAAAATGGTAAATGACAAGTGACACGCAGGAGTGAAAAAGCTACAAGGAAAATAATCCGACAGTGAATACACCAAAAAATGAAAAATTTTAAAATAAAGAAAAATGAAAAATAAAGATAATAAAACATAATTACAAACAAATACAAAAAATACTAATAATTATGTTAAAAGAACCCACCGACAATTCCACACACAAACACACAAGAAGATGCAAGATATACGTGATGAACAGAAATTTGAACTTAGGTAATTGGATGGTTGGTTGTTACAGATTTGATATACGTGTAATTTAGATTGTGTGAAGTTGAGTAGAGTTGGAATGAGAGGAGATTTGAACTTAAGGTAATTGGGGGGTGTGGCTGGTGTTTTAAACCCAAAGATTTTGGAAATTATGCAATTTTTATAAAAATTTTAAAAAGGAAATTTTGGTGTGGAAGTTAAAAAGTAAGAGGGCTTTTGGAAGGGTTTTTTTGGGGGACATTAAAGATAAATGGACGAAGATTTGCGTATGAATAAAGATTCGATGATGGACTAGAAGGGTTTCAAAATTGAGAAGTTATAGTCTAGGATTGGGTGATCATGCTGGAATGTATGATCTCGAATAGCGGATGTTTCCGGGTTGGTGTATGGAAAACCTGCTCTGAATGAGACACCCTTATGCTTCGAGATTCTGATCAATAATTGAAGAGAAGTTTCTTCTATGTAGCAGGCGTGACAGTCTGCACACTGGTATTTATAGATGATCAGGGACCGAAGAAATTTGGGAATACGTTCCTTAAGGTGAAAAAACGAGCCCACACTGAATTCTAAATGTGGGTAAGCTGAATTAAGGATTTCCCTAAGAGATTTGGTAAGGTCTGTAGTTTTAGGGCCTAGAAATGGAAGTTTGAGATAAATGGTAAGTTTAGGGACCGAGGGGGTGAAGGGTTTTGGGGCGAAAGATGTCATCTAGGTAAGAGGTGAGAATTCTGTCAAACAAATGGAGGGGGAACAAATTACCAACGAAAAAATTTCGCAGATAACAGATTTCTGAGTGGAAACCGGTCCAATCTGAGCATATCTTGTAGGCCCGGTCAATTAGACATAAAATACTATTAAGTTTGAAACGTAGGGGAATGAAACTGAAGAGGTTTGTACCAAGGATAGTGGAGGAAGGTTTACGGTATGTCGATGTGCGAAAGCCATTAGTATTATGTTCGATAGTTACATCCAAAAAGGAAAGGCGTTTGTTGATTTCTTGTTTCATGGTGAATTTAATATTTAAGTGTTTATTGTTAAGATAATTCAAAAACTGAGAAGGATGTGATTGGTCTTTGAATATAATGAAACAATCGTCGAGGTATCTACGGTAAAGTAAGGGTTTGAAGAGGGGGCATTGTTCCAGCCATATGGATTCATGATGTGTGAGAAAAGCGTTTGGAACAGATGGGTCTAGCGGTGATCCCATCGCCATGCCATCAATTTGTTGGTAGAGGGTATTGTTAAAGAGGAAAATGGTGTCTTCCGTGGCCAATTGTAAGAGTTACATTCAAAAAGGAAAGTCGTTTGTTGATTTCTTGTTTCATGGTGAATTTAGTATTCAAATGTTTATTGTTAAGATAATTCAAAACCTGAGAAGGGTGTGATTGGCCTTTGAATATAATGAAACAATCGTCTAGGTATCTACTGTAAAGTAAGGGTTTGAAGGGGGTCATTGTTCCAGCCATATAGATTCATGATGTGTGAGAAAAGCATTTGCAAAAGAGGGGCCTAGCGGTGCTCCTATCACCATGCCATCAATTTGGTGGTAGAGGTTATTGTTAAAGAAAAAAATGGTGCCTTCCGTGGGAAATTGTAAGAGTTTATTGAAATGAGTAGATTCGAAATTGAATTTAAGAGAGGGTTCTACGTTGGGGGTAAATCATTGTTAAAAATAGATTGTTTAATTATATAAATAGTTTCAGGAACTTGGATGTTTGTGTACAGGACTTCTATGTCAAAACTAGCCATGAAACACTAATCGAAAGATAAGCTTTTTAACTCATCAATGAAGTGGAAGGTTTCTTTAATAGTGAAAGAGTTATTTGTAATTGTTTTGAGGTAAGGAATAAGAAATTTGGCGAGTTTGTAGGTTGGGGAGTTGATGGCCGATAAAATGGGACGGAGTGGTGTGTTAGGATTATGGATTTTGGGAAGTTCATAAAATGGATCCCGGAATCGTGCCAGAGATACAGAGATCAGAGTCGGGGGTAAAGCATTGAGAGATTTTAATTTCCTTATGAAATTGTTTATTTTAGTTTCAATTTTTAAAATGTGTTTAAATGGATCAACGTTGAGAGTTTTAAATTTAGAAATATCAGAGATAAGATGAGCAAGTATTTCGATATAACTATTCCTATCCAAAACCACAACACCCCTACCCTTGTCTGATCTAGTGAGTACAGACTTTACCAAATTTCTTAGTAAAATCCTTAATTCAGCCTACCCACATATAGAATACAGACTTATTTCCTCCAACCCCTTCAGTGTGGGCTCGCCTTTTCACAATTAAAGGAACGTATTCCCAATTGATTTTTGATCCCTTGATCATCTATATTTCGTCTAACCCATTTAGTGTGGGCTCTTTTTTTCACCTTAAGGAGCGTATTCCTAAATTGCTTCGATCCCTGGTCATCAGTGAGTGCCAGTGTGCAGACTGTCACGCCTGCTACATAGGGGAAACTTCTCTTCAATTCTTGATCAGAATCTCAAAGCATAAGGGTGTCTCATTCAGAACAGGTTTTCCATACACCAACTCGGAAACATTCGCTATTCGAGATCATATATTCCAGCATGATCACCCAATCCTAGACTGTAATAATTAAACATAATAAAAAAAAAATAAAAAAATTTATTTCATAGATTTTTTATTAATAATAAAAAATAATAAACTCGTTATATCAACAAAATACTGTTGGTTATCAATAATATAATTTATGTCTTTTTTGTGCCAATCCTGTTCTAGAATCTAGACCTATTATAGACTACTAATATGAGGATTTAATAAAAATTTATTGTAAAAGCGTATTTAATTATTATATTATTTATATTATTTATTAATTATTATATTACTTAATATATAATACCTCGTATATTTATATATTTAATTTAATTATATGTTAAATAATTATTACATATGTTATTATATATTAGTATTATTATTGATTTATTCGGTTTTCACAATATCATGAAATGTGTAATTATATAATTTAATTATTAATCTAATTATATTATTATTAATATATATTATGATACATAAAAATATTAAATCATTTAAAAGTGCCCAGAAACTACTAATAAACTACTATACTCTAATAAACTTTTTTAAAGCAAAATTTTTAAAATTTTTAAAAATAGAGATTCATATATTTTTAATTTATACTCATAAAATTGATTTATTTGAATTTTAGAAAATGCTTGCGATTGTAAATATATTTATGAAGATATAATAATTCTCTAATAATATACTCGGGCACCAGTGAGATGTAAGTTATTTGGAAGAATATTTTTTATCTTCAACACTCAATACGAATTTATTAGGGATATCTTGGTACCAAATGCTTATTTACTCTTTTGTGATAAATAACATACGTGTTAACTTTTTTATATTATTATTTATTGTATTATAGCATATCATCATTTTTTTCGCTATTTGCTGAAGGCTGCGCTTTGTAATTAGGATAGTTGTATTAGTTTATTTTTTTCCGTAATTAATATCAATATCTACTTCGCTTCAACACTGAAAGTAATCTAAAGTAGCTCAACAGTGAAAAAGAGAGAATTAATGATTTAGGAGCAGCGGGGATTGCCTTCATCCACGCCTCTTTGTCATGCAGACGGACTCCGCCAAACAGTGGATATTATTAAGAATACTCTATGCTTTATATAGGTAGAAATGCAAGTGTGGCTTTGGGACCTGTCGATAAGGAACCCAAGCGCTAGCTCGTCGCGCTGGGACTTTTATCTAATAAGTGATATCATTGAAAGTCTTCAATATCCGGTGTTTTCACTGTGTGTCTGAGAGTGAATATACCTTTCTTTTTAATAAATTTTTCTTGATTTAAGAGTATTAGAAAAAAAACAAGAATCCTTAAAGGTATGCAGCTTTCCTCTAAGAACATATTTCTTAACACCTCTATATAATTCAGTATGCCAAAATATTTATTAATTATACTAACTTTAATAAAAAAGTGTTTATTCATTTTAGCATTTTGTTTTCTCCTTACATAATTATTTTCAAACGATATAATGCTATATACTCACGCACCCATACGCTGTACCCCAGAAATATTGCAACTCTCCCTCTTCTCTCCCACTCTTCATCATTCAAATAATAGTGTATACATCATGTTCTGTCAAAAAGATCACTACTTATATTAACTATCTGCACTCTTCCAGTAACTCACTTAAGGCTCGAAAGGGACAGAATTCTACATGGTTCTGCGAACTCCTCTCGTGCGTACACTCGGTCTTCTTGTCTATACTCGACCATACAGGTCGAAATCTCTGAACGGTCTAAGGTCGTGCTTTCATCGATAGATACCTCCTCTCTCTCCCTAAATAATCAAGTTTTGCAGACTTGCGATTTCCACGAAACTCCAAAGTCTCTCTGTTCTAGTCCTTCTCCCGGACATTTCTCATCTCGATTTGGAAGATATGAGAGCTTGCTCCCTCTCTTTCGGATAGAGGCGTCCTGTAACTCACTCTTGTAGGTTTTTTGTCGGTGCACTCCTTACACGTCTACTCATCTTTATTTGGTGAATGACACTGTCACGAGGGAGAATGGTCCGATTATGCTCGTCCGATTAAAGCTGATCTCAGGGTCTCGAGGTTGCATTTTTTTTTAAATCTCAACCGTTCATCTTCACCAAACACTAACCTACACCTAAATTGTCTTACCGTTCTTTAACCTTAAGCCTTGAAGTAGCTACCCTAAAACTTTATAAATAACATAACCCTAATAAACTTAAAACCTATAAACCTAGTACCTATATATCGCTCCGCATTTAGCTCTTATTACTATTTTACTACTCACACCATCAGTCTCTACCTCTCGACCTAACTAACACTTACCTATAATTAATCTCACTTTTCTCCTAGTACATTACTTATCGTGACTGTGTTCCTCTTTTTTACTAGTACCTTTTGCTTTTTCATTTCTTGTATAGTTTTTTATCTCTTAACAGACGATACCTTATACCTCGTTCAAATACCCTAACCCTTAACTCACAATTCGCAGACTATAGTTTTACCGTAGTTACGTATTTAGGGCTTTTAACCTTGCCCTTAAAGTTTTATTATTATTATCTTAAATACGAATATATAAATTGGACGGTCCATATATTATTAATTTAATATTATACTATATATATATATAATATATATTATATAAATATTATATAATATATTATTATATATATTAATATATATATATATCAGAGGTGGGCATACTATTATACGTATATATCACGAGTGCACATTTATTAAGGGGGTAAGTGATCTCACGCGAGCGCACCTTTATCCAGACTACGAGAAAACGGTAAGTCCGCCTATAGCGTTTATCTACCTCGCTAACCTTTCGTACCTAATTCAAAATCATTCCGACTATGTACGCAAGTCGCCCACGATTTTCACGCAGTCGCTAACGTCTTCGTTAAATAATGTTGGCGACTATTAAGTCAACAAAATAGGTTTTTAAATATTAATACTAAATAAGTTAATAAATAAATTAATAAATAAAATTTTTTATTAATATTATTACATATGTAATAAATAATATTAAATGAATATTATTTACATTATATAATTCCAGTAATATTGGTCTCCTCTTCCCCTTTACTCAATGTCTTATCTAGGTCAAAGTAACAAGAGATGCCATATTACCTATTTATCAAAAAAGATTAGCTGTCAAAAAGTTAAAAGCAGTATATATAGGCTGACCTCTTTTAGCTTCAAAAATACCCCCACAATAGTATACTAAATATTACGCTCTAACAGCAGCAGAACTGGGGGATGTGTATTATATTTTTTTATGAACAAGCTCAACAAGAATTCTCATATGCTGAAAGGTGAGAAAGTAATATTCTTTGGATTATAGAGGAGTGCTTGTGTTTAGTTATATGCTTCTAGATGTATCCTATTGAGAGCTCTATTTAAAGGGTCCTCTTAACGTAAAATCATTCTGCTCCCTTCTGAAAAAATTTTTATGACTCACTATCCAAACGATTTTTCCTATTACCCTACGATTCTATTTCAGTATCAAGAGAATTTTAGTTAGATATATATAAATAAATCCATGAAAAGCCTTCGAGACGCCTGCTAGTAGTCGATGCTAATGCTTAACGTTCAAGCTCGGTAATCTATATGTATATATATAATTAATATATAAATATATATAAATATATAATATAATATATTAATATATATATAATATTAATATATTAATATATATTATCTATTATATATATTTATATTAATATTAATCTATATATATAATTATATAATATATATTTAATATAATATAATTAAATAATATTAAAATAAATATATCTGTGTTTTTCTATTTTTAATTATATATAATATTATATATTATGCTATATTATAGGCCTGTATAATATCAATCTTTATATATATATCTAACAATAAAACAACAACACGTTTTTAATATATCTCTAATAGTTACTTATCATCTAATACGTTATATACTAATGGCAAAAAGTAATTCATGCCGTTATCGTTATTCGGTAATTATTATCTATCACTATAATTATATATAATAATTATATCTTATCTATATATTATATATATATAATATACCAGTTAGTATCTTTGAAATGTAAATAATAGTATAACGATACATTTCCGTTAACTATTATTATATATGTAATGCTATATATATCATATTAATATATATATATCTTTTATATGTTATATATATATATATATATATATATATTCATATATACCGGTTACCTTGATTTAGCTGTTTGATATGATAATGTAAGTAATTTTTATGTACGTATATTTAGTACTAATATATATATAACTTACTATTATATATCCAGGTGATATTTATTAGCGGTTTAGGTATTTATTTGATGTATTATCATTAAAATTATCTTTATTTACAACAGTTTTTGCTCAATATTATTTTGATTATACAACACTTGATATATTATCTCCCATATATATTAGTAATAAGTATACAGGCTTTCAGGGCATATAGAACACATCTAAATGAGGTCTCCACTGGTAGTACTTGATGGTCCCTTTATCAATTATCATTCATCTAATACACTATAACAATAATCGATTATTTTTCTAAATTAATGCATATACCTATATTAATATTATTATAATATAGGTATACATATTATATATATATATATATATTTAACAATAACCGTTATCTATACATATAATTTAGTTATATATATATATATATATATATATTATATTATTTTCGATGAATTTATAGATTGTATTAATATAATATATATATATATATTATCTATATATAATTTGGGGGTTTTACACCAGGAAATCGATTTAGATATTGGCCTATATTATAGTAATAATAAAATTAATTAAGTTATAGGGATGAGGGTAATAAAAAAAAAAAAGTCTATAAAAATAATGTAAATTGAACAATTATTTTTACTGAATTTTAAAGAGATTGAGATTGGGTTTGGAAGTTTAATAACAAAAAAATCCAATGAATTTTTCTCACACTTTCATTAGTTAAAACCTTAAAATAAAAATTAACATTTCATAATTAAACTAATAAGAATTTTTTAAGAAGTTTAAAAACTTTCATTTTTAAAAAAAGGTGCGGACCAAAAGAACGGAAACTTTTTTTGAATCCGCACGTGCAAGTCGGCTAATTTCCTGACGACTCGCACCCTCCGCTATGCCGCACCTATTCTGGTCGTCCGCTCGGAGCGGACTAGCGGACTAGGCGGACTAAAGAGCGGAAGTGCCACCTCTGTTATTATAATATATATATATATATTATATATATAATATTATATATATATATATATAATATATATATATATATATATATATATATATATATATATATATAATATATATATATATATACTATATATATCATTATATCTTTGTATATAATATATATATATTATATGATAATTCTCACTGTTATTGTGAAAATAATTTCAAACGCAATCGTGCAAAAGAAGTTACAATAGTTTACAAAATTTAAGAAGAATTCCATATTACTGAACGAATGAGTAATTGTTCATGTAGATGTTCAGTCATGACGTTATTAAGACGTTCACATGTAACGATGAACGTGTAAATTGACCTCACTGTGTAAGTATTTTAATCTGAATGCTGCTAGTCGGATTTCTTGTATGAATAGCTTCAGACTTCTATTGGGAGGACAAGTTTCCTACATTTTATAGTGACATTATTAATTGAAATGTTAAAATTTACTTGTTCTGGTATATATAATGTAGTAATATTATTATATATTATATAATATATACTTTATATATAATAATTATATTATATATATATTATTATATTATATATATATATTAAATATATATTATATATACAGTATATTAATATATATCAAACTATAAAGGCACCTTCCTGGCCATTATATTCAACTAAACTTTTGTACTACGTCACAGCTCGCAGTTGAAAGTTTCCACGCATTTGGATTTTACTATATATATTATACTATATATACTAATATTATTTCAATTTAATATATTTAAATATCTATCATGATTATACACTTATACGGTCATATGTTCGACTAAGCTGCTGCATACTTAGACATCTAATCTTTTTGCAGCCAGATTCTTAGGAGATTCTATACCATTACTGAGTCAGTATAAAGGTGTTGTTGAGGATTTATAGCTACTATATATTTCAGATTATTACCTATATATATAAGTTTGGATGAACTATCTGTTTATGAATTACCAAAAAATCTTAAGGTTGATAGTTGGGAATTTATATTGGATGGTTAGTGATTGTTACTAAATCTGGGTATATACAAATATATAAGCAATAGGTGTTTACTCATATAATTATATAAAGATGGGTAGATTAGAATTATATAATAAAACTATTACTTAATAATATAGGTTATTTTATGATTTACGATTTTAATAATTAATAGATGAATAATTAAGCTAAATATATTAATAATTAACTATTTTATTATTTATTTATTCGTAAGTATCAAAAATATATAATGTTTATTTTACTATATTCTATAACATATTATATATAAATATATAATAAATGACTATGAAGAAAAATTTGTAACCTTTATAAGAAGAATATCATTTAAAAAAAGATGAAAGTAGCTGATTAGTTATACCATAATGGAGAATCTAGACATTATTTGCGTAACTGAAGATTTTAGGTTTTAATTTTCTTTATAGATAGAATCATTATTATCCGGAGATACTCCCTTTCTAAGGAAATATGTAAATTTTATGCTGTATTTTGTAAACTGTATTATATTATTTATTATATCCCAGCGTGAGTGAACAACGAATCCGGGTGGAATGGTGGGCTGCATTTATGTTAAATTCAGTTACATAAATATATTCATCATCTATATTCTCATAATATCAATCAATGTAACATGAATTTAGACTTTTTATTGACTTTTATAAAAAATTATCATTAGATTCATTGAATCTCTTAATTCCAGCGTTCGATGGGTTAAGTACTTATTAATATCCTTAATTTAAACCATACTACAAAATAATTCATCTCATCTAGATAATATCTAATAATTCTTGATGGAGCCATCAAATTTTCTATATTAAGACACTCATATCCTGGCCAGTTTAGACTCCTATGAATTAGATATTGCCTCCACAGGTTGGCCAAATTTTTATATAAAAGCTAACAAAGAATTGAAGGGACAAGTTAAAAATTAGAATAATAAGGTATTATATGTCATAATGGGGATATGAATTTTAATATTATCCTTAGGCATATTTACATATATATATATTGTTCGTACGATTCCTTTGTCTAAATAATATGCGATACTGATTAAGGTAAGTTGGTCATTAATGGGTTTTATTTCCTAACATTGGAAAAATATATATTAAGTAAAATATCTAATATAATACTAGAATAATAACTTTTTGAAACAACAAAGATGGTCGCAAGAGAATATACATAATATCAAACAACCAACATGAATATATAATTAACTGATAATGATCCTACTATTTAAGTAAATTACTGTAATATTAACTGAATGAATGAAGAGAGTAGTAATGGATGGATGAAAGCGTTGAGTTAGTAGTTGGAGGAGAATTTAGGACTTAGTGACCATAATATAATTAGCTTTAATATGAATGTGATATCTGGGCCCACTACATAACTATCATTCATTCTCATTCTAAGTTGCAATCCAAAGTTTAATATAAGAACAATTCAGATCACTACTTGATCAATTAGATTTACACGTAAGAATGGCTTAAGATTATATCTTAAATTACTAACCTTTAATACAAACTATAATAATCGAAGAACACATTGCATTTTAGATTATACATTTAACCTTGTACTTAAGGCAGAGGATAATACAAGAAAGTTTAAATAGATCAAAAACATTGTTATATCTCATCTACTAGTTTGGACTGATAACAATCTATTTTAAATTAAATTATATAAATAAAATATACACAAATTTTAATGAATATATCTAGATAAATAATATATCTAGATATAAAGATTAATGGAAAATAATTATTTAAAAATTATAATGATATAAATAATAAATATCCAACATATTAAAGAATAATAATAGATAGATGACGAAAGAAGAAAATAAAAATACCATGTTTAATAATATAATAGGATAGTGAATAAAATAATATAACACAGATCAATAAATAATTATAATAAATGAGAAGAATAAAATTTAAATTAATAAAATAAGATGCATAATTTTTAATTTATAAAGGAATAGGAATTAAATTAATCAAAAAATTGGATTAGGGCTAATAAAAATCATTTTATGGGGAGAAAATAATTATCAGGGGTATGGGTAAAGAATGAATATTTTCCTAGAAAATATTATATATGGTAAACTATTTGGCGTATATGTATAATATATTATATATAAACCAGCTCAATTAATAGAAGTGTAAAATATGAGTATGAAGCAGTAACATATAGAAATATATAATAACTATATATTATATATAATTTATGAACTCAAATATATATAGTAATATTTATATATAATATCTAAGAACTCATGAAGTATTAAAGTTTTTTATGCTTTTTTAAATAATCTTAAATAAAGTATAAGTATTATAAATAATATATATATTATATTATATATATATATATATTTATATATATATAATATTATAAATATATTAATTATATATATATATATAATATATATATATATTATATATTAATTATATATAAATATTAAGTCAATGGAATAGATAATAGTAAGAACCTTATAGTAAAATGAATAAAAGAGTAAAGTTTTTAATTTTACAATAAAGTAAAGGAAAATATATCCGGATCATAATTATATTTATAGTTTTAAAAATTTGAATGAAAATTTAAGTGAGTTTTCCATATTAAATAGGAGTTTATGGTCATATAATACATTTTCAATTTATGCTTTAATATTATTTGCTTTTACAGTTGATTTTATACAGAGGAAAGAGTATGATAATAGTTCATTAGTAATATCTCAGACTAATATATAATATTCTATTAGAAGATAGCTATCTAGGGTGTAGAACAGAATAAATGAAAGAACTTTTACATGAATCTCTTGGAGTCCTATCGAGGCCTCCGCTAATATATGCCGGACAAAAAACAGTTGTCATATATAGCCCCGACTCAACTTGAGGGTTTGTAGAAGTGCAATCGCTACACGTAGATCGCTCGGAGGCTGGTCACCCGCGGCACGGCGTCCCTTTTGATCTTCAGTCGGAATAACATAAATCTTGTACGGGAACCTCACCTAAGGGAGGTGAGGCACAATTTATCTTTTCAATCTTTCCCACAAATTAGTCTGACTATAGAGTGTGATAGTCTCTAAAGCATCCCAAATGTCTAAAGGCTGGCGGGGATCATAAGTTGCGAGCTAATTTATACATCTTAGTTATAAATAGCTTGAATGATCATCTTGATGTAAGAGACATTGAATTAGGCTCTTATATTAATATGTTTATATAATCATTTCGTATGAGTATGTACCTGTATATTATCTATATATAGAATGTAACTTAGTGAATAAAAACAGCGATAATGTGTATGCACTATATTTGTATAAGAATACGAAGTATTCAGTAAAAAGGGAAAAGTAAATTTTTGGGAATAATTATATAGGTATACACCAGTTAGTCTATTAACTCTTCCTATTATCTGGTTGTTCAATATAAAGGTTTACTGGAAAAGTAACTTAATTAGTAGAATCTAAGTCATATATAGTCAGTATAATATATTTAGAAGATAAACAAGGACTTAATTTATAAGTTAAGTGACTCCTACAGCTATTATCTAATGGTTATCGAAGAAATAGGGTAGGTCTAATGTCAGTAACAAATATTTCCGCTTTTAGAATTTAATAGGATCTACATTTATCTTAAAATATATACGATACTGCATTGTACCTGACCTTGAAGGAGATCCTAGTTATGATATTCGGTAAAATATCCATCATAAATTTCTGAACTTCCCGTGAATAGCTTGTGATCATTTGAGTGTAAGTTTTAATCCCCTCTAACAATATTATAAGTATTATAGCTTGATGAAAAGTTATTCTGCAAAATATATAAATGTGGTAACTATCACTGATTCTAACAGCTCACTCAAGGAAAAAATTCAATTCCTAAACAGTAAAAAATTTAGTGGTTTGTACGAAAATATAATGTTAAAGGCTCGCGTCTTAATTTTGACTTTTTGAATTCGTAAATCTATTTAATCTGAATCTGGCAGTTAAAAATTTAAAATTAACCATGGAAGCTAATTCGAAGGGAATATATCTATGGGTGTTAAATGGGATAGCCTTCAAATCTTAAAAATTACATTCCCCAATTGGGCTTTGGTTGGTATTTTCACTAACAACCCTACCAGCGAGAATTCACTGTGTGCTCTAACAAATGAAGGTGCGCGCGGCACGACTTATCTCTAAGTTTGGGTTTTCTCTGGGGCTATTTTTTATTTCTATGCAAATCAATTTATTGTATGTTGATAGTTCAATCACTTGTATTCTATCGTACCACCCTCCGGTGACCTTCTTCCTTTACTAATTGCACTATGGTTGTCTACCCAGTTTTCTTTTCTGCACGTTCACTTTACTACTTTAATATGTGTGCTTCTACCTCTTCCCTTCTTCTTCCTTCAAGGTTCTTTCCTTTCTCCGTTCTTTTTCGTTTTTTCTGTTATTATATCTTTATTCGCTGTGTGTATCACGCTTTTTCTTGTTTCTTTTTCATGTCTATTTCATGTTCTTGCTGATTTATATATCGTGAGAGATTTATTAAATCTTCTTGTTGGATGGTGGAAGCACAGAAATAAAAAGTGTCAGTATTCGTAATTTTTAATTTAAGTAAAAAAAAAATTGATTGGTATAATGACTTTCATTATCTTTCAATATAGTCTCATAACTGATGTTCTTTTAAAACAGTCATTTCATATAATATAATCAAAAAATGTTTATTATACTTTAACTGAATTTACCCCATTCTGAATTATTAAATATGGTGTATGTTAGTTGGGCTTTTGTGAATGTTTTCTTAGGAATGTATTTAACGATAATATATATATCATTACAATGGTCATTTTATTGAATACAGCGATACAATAAATCTTTGGAAAGAAGAGGAAGAAGTTAGACAACATCTTTCAGAAATAATATGCTAAACAAATTAATGAGATTTTAGTTTCTTTTCATCTGTAACCTTGAAATAGAAATGTTGTCTTTTTACACAAAGAGTCACATTTTAAGGATTGTTTAATGTGGAAATTTATTTATTTAATAAATCTGTAATACACTTCTATTACATTTATGTCACCTTTGATTTGCTATCTGCATCAATTTAAAATAACCAACAAACTTAATAATTTTTAACAAAATACAATAATAATAAAAAGAAATTTCACTCTTACGAGTACTATGGGGTTGCATGTCAATTCTATATATGTCTTGTTAATTAGTCACCATCTTTTTCATTTAATATTACTAAAAAAAGGGAGGCGACGGAAATTATGATGTGTCTAAATTAAAGTAAGATGAGTTATGAGGCGAACACAAGTAAAAATAGTATCAAAAAGGAAAGTGATTGCTTAAGGGGAAACTCTTTCTAGGTGCATTTATGGAGGTAAGTAGCTTTATAGTGTTTAGAAGCACGATGGTTCACACATAGGGAAGAGAGAAAAGGTTTAGGAATAGGGTTTTTTCTGTTAATGTTGAACACCACAAAGCTTCTGCTCGAATTTTCTCAGAGGGTTGGTTTATCTAAAAATTTTAATATTATAGAATAATTTCAAAACAACCCAAGGGTCCTATTTGGAGGTTATTTTCAAGCTAATTTATAACCCAAAATATTTACACAAATAACTCTTATTTTGTATATTAAAAAAAAAACAATAGGAAATACCTCCTTCACCAACCTATTAATTTAATATATAATTTTTAAATCATTTTTAGCAAACGAAAAATGTTTCACGTCATTAGCATCAAGAACAGGGTTGAGACTGTGTAGAATTTCATGAGAGACGTTGTCTGGAACAGCAATACATATACATAGTAAATAGGGACCTTTAAAAAGATATATGTTAATTAAAAGAACTACTTTCTTGCGGGGAGGGCCTTCGATAATAAATTTTTTAAATAAACTAGTTTTGGATAAGTGTTTTTGCTAATCCCCCCCCCCATTCTGTTTAATTTCTGCGTGTATAACAATTTTCCTCCCTTTAAAGTCTCTGTACCTTTTTTAAAAATTCTGTGATAAAATTATGTTCATTCGCACGAAGTTGCGAAAGTGTATTTTTAACTTTTACTATATTGTTTGTTTGAGCGAAATTGGGTTGCAAGTGGCCTTGTCCGTATGTAAGCGAATCAATAAAAAAAACAAATGGATTCAGATCTTCGTCATCTGGCCTAAGTACGGGAAGGCATAATCGAAGCTCAATGTGCTTATTTTTATAATTCTTACTAATAAAAAAAAATATATTATTTCTTTAAAACGAGGCCTTAACGTAATGAAACCAAAATTTAAAGAGAAGGGTATTTTCGTCCCTCTTAGCTCTAAATAAAGCAGCTTTTATTTAATTTGTTTGAATAATATAAAAATAGGCACAAATAGATGATAGAACATAAAGGAACGATATAGTAATATTAATGCATGCATAGGGAATTTTTCCCGTCTCGTTGAATATTGGCGTATTATTTTTCCACTTTAACCTTACTTTAAATAACTTATTATCTGCTTATAATACATCGGGGTTAGTTTAAACTGATATCTCTGAAGTTTTCAAAAATCTTGTGTGGGATTAAATCTTTTGATATTAAAAAAGAATTATCCTCACTTATCATATATTACGAACCAAAGCTTTAACTTAACACCCATAGAAAAAAGTGGTGAACTAAAATAGGTAGTGTGATTTTGGGGATCTTACAATAGACTGCACATTTTCGATCTTTGTGGATAAATAGTAAAGGAGACAAGGGTGACATAAGTTGAGGCTGTCTCGAATACACCCGTTAGCTACCCTAGGTAGATGGCCTTTAAAACTTTATCATAAAAAATCACGCCTCTCTTTTTACTTTTAATATTTAACCCTTTAACTTTTGGGAAAACACCTATATTCGTCTCTCTTACAACTATTATAGATAGCATCCTCTACTTTTTTAAAAATAGATTCCGGCTGTCAAACTATTTTAATTTAGCTAATAAAATTTCTTATAAATCATGATTCACCGATGTGTATCCTAGTACTACTTCTAATATTACATTTTTTTTTTCAAGTTTACACAGAACCGGGATAAATGACAAAAACCTTTCCCTTGGGGAAAAAACTAGTTTTAATCTAATTACATTTACGTTTAACTTTTGCAAACACTTTTAACTTATCCTTATATTTTTACAATATTAACAACTATTCTAATATATACTTTTAATAATTATATACTATTATAATCTTGTTTTTTTTCTACCTAAATTCCTCTTCCTGTCTCCTTAACAGCAAAGGAATTCTACTAGCATTACTTAACACTATTTATAAAATTAAAATTTTAAAACTTCAATGGTAAAAGGTATATTCTTAATTTATCACTTGAGTTACACACTATTAATGACTCATTACACATATAATTATTTATTAACTCTAATAATAATCATTGTTTAAAGAATATTACATTTATAATTAATTTATAACTTCTATACTATTTAATAACTTCCCATAACTTTTACTCTTATACTATTGCAATTTTTTTATTCTTAAAATGGCGCTTAGATAAATAAAAATTTATGTCCGCCTTCACAAGCAAGAAAAATAGCCATTCTTCTCTCTCTCCTTCATCCCCTTCAGCTTCATCTCGTCCGAGCCTTGGTTCCCACCACATCTTCTCTCAAACGTATTAAAATTTGGTAATATTCTTAATAATAACAAAACACTCATACGGTTATTGCGTGACTTCTTCCCCCTCTCAAATTTGGGGACAGGAGGAGCGACGGGCGTTCTATTGACCAGCCCATCCGTAGAATTCTATTTTTTCACTCACCACCCCCATCATTCAACATGTTTATATAGGCAATTGAGAATATCGTATAATTGAGGTATCCAGAGTCGTATGTGTATGTACGATAACTCATTTTAATTTTCCTTCTTGCTTACCTCACTTAATAACGTTCTTTCCTTACTTCTTTGTGAGTGAATTTACTTAACTATTAAAAAATTAAACTCTAAATCACATCTCTCTAGAATGTTTTTTTCTGCGAGCTCCTTTTTAATAACTCTTCTAACAAACATTCTATCTCACGTTCTTCAAACTAATCATCATATAACTAACTCACTCATCAAATTCACACCTTATTTAGTATTACATTCAAGATTAAAAGCCTATTGAAAATACCATTAACCATGGTGGATTTACCCTGGCCTTTTCAAAAAACATTCTAGTTTTGTAAAATGAAATAACCAATTACTCAGTTTACAACAGTTATTTTTACTTAACACCCCCACTTGCCAATATATACTTTTCGTGGGTTTTGTTTCATTTTTCACTGCGTCCGTAGCCCTCTCTCACCCATTGGTCCCCCCCCTACCTTTTCATAATCCAACGATTCACACTCTGTTAATGAACTGGTCTTCTCAGTATTCTGTCATCAATTTTTCCCATCAGTACCACATTAAGCACGATTGAAAAAAAATTATTTATGTTTCTGTGCTTCCTTGAGAAGATTAATAGATACTAAAATAAGTGGACTTAATCAATCATGAAAATGCTTTCTCTTAGCTAAACTTAGTAATCATTACACATCTTTCCTAATCTTCTTGCTTTGATTTTGAGTGAACTCTCGACAAACAAAATATATACTTATAATGTACACGCACGAAGGTATGTTTCTGTGGTCTCGTTTTCAATGTAAAGATTTGATCCAAATTTAACCCTTTCACAAATCTTTAATGGCTCATGCAATAACTACAACATAAGCGCGCGCTTACCCCAGTGTGGTTTGTCTCTTCTTGGCCCTCCTACTCAAATCAGTTGCCGCTATGCTGGTTTGATACTCTGCCATGAGTTTTGCTCTACTAAACACTGTCAACTTCACGATCCCGGGCGTAGTCCCTTGATCTCAATAACTCTGATTTAAAATGCTCGCTCTAAAACTCCTTTCACTCCAATTTTGTTCATTCAGTTCCGCTTATCGCCATTATCTTAATACTTAATCTTATCTTATCTACAATCCTATCTTAATCTTGGTCTTGTCTTGTCTTGTCTAGATGCTTGTCTCTGATCATTTCTATTTCTTCTGTCCCTTCGTGATCTCTGTCACTTTGTCTTTGTCTGTCTTGTCCCTTGCTGTCTTGTCTTGTCTTGTCTTGTCTTAAGATTTGTATATAAAACTAATATATTACTCTTCAATATTAAATCTTTCCTTCTTATCTTATCTTATCATAACATCGTTTGACTCTTGGCATCCTTATCTTTATATCTCTTTATCTTATCTTATCTAATCTTAATCTTATTTATCCTTATCTTACTCCTTCATCCTTATTATCCTCATTTTTAATATCTAAAATGCCCCTTGTGCTTAATATCATTCAGTGCGCTCTCGGCTTAAAATTTTCTAAGAAAATAATTTTTTCAGAATACACTGCAAACGATATTGTAGTACAAATTCAATAATGTATTCTGAATATTAATTTTATTCCTTCCAACTTTTATCTCATCAAACTATTATAGGAGCGGATATTATGATATCATCACCCACAATTTTACTTAGTGTCACAACTCTCGATCCCAAACTCCTTACACAACCGTGCTCAAACAGAAGCCACTCATTCCCCCTTAACCCTCAACACTCTTGAATGAAACTGCCCCTTAAATTGCGTGGATACCTTCATGCCAATCCAGTATTCAGATTTTAACTATATTTTTGTATTACAGTACCACAGAACGTAATGAAACAAACAGTTCATGAAACATAACCGAGCTGGATGTATTGCCGGTATGTTTAATATATGCTGATTTATATTATAAAATTTTCTTATGTAGTTTTAAAATTAAATGTATAACACACTATATAACATACATTAAATATAATAATTGTACTTACTAATAACATTTATGTTGTATGTAAGTGTATTAACCAATAAAGATCAATTCCTTCAATAATATTAAATCACATAATAAAATTAATTAATAATGAATATAATTTATGAGAGTCATTTATCAATAATAATAATCCATAATAATAAGGTAACATCTAAAATTAATAATAACCATATAATTAATGAATTGAACTCATTAATCTTAGAATAATCTAAAAAATCCAATGAATAATAATCCTACTAAAGACATTATAACTTCGAAAGAATGGGACTTAATCAACGATAACCTGATAAGAATATCGATTAAAATGACTAAACAAATAAAGAATTTCTAATCAAGAATAATATAATCTTGCGATGCCCCTATAACGTCAAATGGGTTAATGTATGATATATATTTAGACAGATTTTTATTCGTTTATTAAGTGATTTATATATCCTATTATATTCCACACTATTATATACATCCTCGCACATTTATATCCATTTATAATATATATTCATCAAGTTACGAAGTTACTCAACTATATCCCTTATTCCTATACATAATTTACTTACTTATATAATACCTATATATTCCTCTTATTTATATATATATAATATATTTAATATGATATATATATATGTATGTCTGTATATATATATGTAAATGTTATGTAATATATATATATATATAATATATATATAATAAATATATATATTAATTAAATATATATATAATAATATATATAATTATAATATATATACTATTATTATTATAAGATTATATATACTATAATTAATAATATAATATCTATTATAATATATATATATATATATTTATTAATTATTATTATATATATATAATATTATATATATATAATAATAATATATATATAATATATATAATTAAGTATATTAATATAAATATTATATATATAATTTAATTATTAATATATATATATATATATAATATTGATATTATAATATATATATATATATAATATATATATATATTTTAATTATATATATTATTATATATATTATTATAATATATATATATATATTAATATAATATATGTATTACCAAGCTTATAGAAAGCTTTTTAATATTTCCACTATATTTCTTGTTATGTAGGAATGACGATTGATTTATCCGTTTGAAAACATTTCCTAAAAACAAATTACTTTACATTTTGATGGCGATAATCTTTGACTAAATTTACCTTAAAAAAAGTAATTTTTTACAGCGATAATAGATAGTTATTGAAGAATGAAAAAATCGATTTATGATTATTTACATTAAAGTAAATATTACAGATTTTTAGTCATCTTTAAATTTAGTTTTTATTGCATTGCTTTAAAGAGATTTTGAATTTGAATGGAAAATCTTCAAGAAACTGAAGAGAAGGATCGGGAGTCGAAGTTGTTTTGGGGTTGAGCAATATAATATATTATATTATATTAATATATAATATATATTATGTTAACTATATAATTATATATATCTATATATATAATTACTATATAATATTAATAATATTTATATTATTAATATATCATATATATAATAATAATAATTAATATATTAATATATATAATCTTATATAATATATATATAGTTATTTTTTTATAAATGAGTTTATAACAGGATACATTTTACGCATGGGAAGAAAAGTCTGAGAACAATAAATTGTAACGAACGTAAAAGGTAAATGATATATATATTTGATTAGGGTCTTTTTATGGTAATACGTATGATAAGTTTTAAATAACCTTTTATTACATTTGTATCATCCACCTTTCAAGTGATACCCAAACAGTAGAGTCTCTGTTTTTTGAACGCATATTTTGCTGGAATTTAAAAGTGTACCTTTTTTTTTTACAGTTTATAAAACTTTGTCATTGAACTCTTAACTAAAAAAAGCCCAGATTCCGATTGGTGACAGAATTTTTACCAGAGAAAAAAAAGAGTAGTTATTTTATACGGTAAATCGTTCTGCTCCATTAACCTAAAATATCTAGATCAATTGGATACTATACAATAGAGTTGATAGGCTGGCTAAAGGTCAGGAACAGGCATATATTAAAAATTCCAAACTCTATGCTAAGCCTAAGTTAACAGTTGTACTCAATGTTATTACCTGTCACTGCAAATTTTAGGTTAAATTGAACTTACTTATCATTATCCATAGATCACTCACTCACAGAATTAATAATCATTATATAAAATTTAATACTAGAGTAATAAATATTAAGGTGCAAACATTTAAATCGTACCTAATTTATTTATAAATAATTAAAGAATAATTAATTCAGTATAAGTATTGTGATGGTACATATTAAAGACTTAACAAGGATATAAAAAGATTAAAACTATTCCCACCCATTTAGTGTTTTAAGAATCTCACATAGTGACCTATACAAAGTATAGTTATTATCAGGTAAATGGTAGGAATATTATTGATGCATTATATAATTTATTAGACATAATGATACTGAATAATATTATCAAGATGGGTTTTATGGGCAGTTTTGGTACGTTCCTTTGGCAAGTCTTTTTTATTTGGAGACAGTTTTGTTCGAGCATCCGCGATTGGCATTCATGACTAACCAGTTTATACTGAATGATTTCAATTTGAGAGAAGAATTATTCGGATATCATTGAGGTTCTGGGTGCTGCTATCTGAGAATTGTTCGGTCAAAAAGTTTTTTTCCCTAGTATTGAGTTTCACATCTGGGTCTGAAAAAAGCACTAAAAAAACTCGTAAAGCTGAAAACATGATACGTAAATATTGTATTTTACCTGTCTATCATTTTCCACTTAAATAATAAATGAGAGATATGTTAAAAAGGTTTTATATTACACTATATAGACTTATATAACGGTAATTTAGGGTACTATTATCTAGTCTATTAGTTACTTATATACTATATTTAGCAATTAATTAAATATAAATACTAATATATATACTAAATCTTAAAACTTCGCATAATACGTACGAGTAAGGTTTATGTTAAATAATATATTCTACTCTAAACGTTGTACTGCATCCTCTTAAGATGGGACGGGATAGTTAACTAATAATTTAATCTGGGCGGAGACTTAAATTTGGGAAAATAGAAGGCCATATATGGTGGAGCTCATCTAAAATTGCTGCAGGGTTTTCTTAGCGTTTCCACAGAAATGAGTCATAGATCAACATATGCATAGTACGCCAGACATTCTATACTTCAAAAATCAGGGATTTTCGGTTAAAGCACGTGGTCTCCTCGTCCTCTGACCTTTCACCGAGTGATTATTTTCTATGGAATTATTTCAAAGGGATATGCTTGCAAATGCTAGGAACTAAACCTTTAACTAAATCTGAGGCCTCATGAATCATATATATAATTTTCTAGGTAAATCTTACCAATATTGAATAAACATAAGGAGTTTATGTGAAAATGGAGAAAACAGAATCCCACTATGGGATTCTGTAAGACCAAACTCAAAATTATCAAAAAAAAGTAATTTTTAATCTTTAAACTTCTCCTTTAATTAAACTCATAATTAATCTTATCGACAATAATATGAGACACTAAGGAAAGCTCACTAATCTATAATGTTCCAACATCACAATTTATTAAAGTTTTTTAAGAATAAATTAAATATCAATCTCTTTTTTTCTGGACTATTTTAATATTAAATTTTTACCATTACTATATTATTATTAATTTAATAGGAAAAGTAATCAAGTATTTAATCTATTTAAAAAAAATAATACAACTTTAAAAGTTCATAAATTTTATTATTTTTTTCATTATTTTATTCCCTCTAGGAATTATACATAAATTTCTCTTATACTTATTTATCTTAAATATTATATATTAATCATTTATCTATATTATAATATATATATATATAATGTATACATATATATATGTATATTTATATTATAATTATATTATAATAATTATAATATATATAATTATAATATATATATATATATACTATATATATATATAATATATATATTAATAATATTATATAATTATATAATATATATTAATTATATAAATAAGTATATAATATACTATTACTATATTAATATAATGATATATATATATATATTACTATACTCTATAATATAATATTATATATCATATAGTATAATTAATTTTATATATATTATATTATATATATAATATATATATAATTATATAAATATATATATATAATATAATTAATATGATCTAATTATTATATATAATTATAAATTTTAAATATAATAATATATATATAATATAATATATTATATAATATATATATATAATATTATATATATATATATATATTAATCTTATATATTAATATTTTATATATTAAAAATATATATTATAATATATAATATAATATCTAAATATATATATATATATAATATTTATATAAATTATATATATATAATAATATATATATTATAATATTATAATATATTATATATATATATAATTATATATAATATAATATTAAATATATATATATATATAATAAATATATATATTATAATATATATATTTATATATATATATATTATATATATATATATATATATAATATATAATTATTATATATATATATATATATATATATATATTATAAATATATATATATATCTATATTAAATTGCCTGGGAAATAAAAGCTACACATTTAATCTAAAAAAAGGAAAGGGCCCCACTTGGGGCAGCTGGTTTTTTAAGGTGAGCTTTTTGTTTTTTTGTATGTTTTTTTTTTGGGCATCGTTTTGGGTGGGTGTTTTTATGCAACCCTGATTTGAATTCCAGAATCGTACAAAATACTATTCTCCAATAACACTATAAATTCCTTTCTTTTTGAAGACTGCCGACAAACGTTCTAATTCGCTTACTACCAGTGGCACCAATTCCCCAAACCACCCCCAACCCACTCACCCCCCTCCAACTAACGTAGATTTAACAAAGTGGTTCTGCTTTAGAGCAAAAAAATATAAGCTAAAAGTATATGGATGGGCCTCTCCTGTGTGTATTAAATTATGTTCTTTAGGGAATTGGAACCTTCCAGTCCCCTTGAAAAGCCTATGTTGACGCGTCGATCAATTCCTAACTTTCTTCTGCTGAAAGACGTTCTTTCATCAGTCCTGTGCGAAGAAGAGCACTCCTCTAAGTCTTAGCTACCGTCCCTGTGAGGACTGAGAGGGTCTTTATTCGGGAAACCCTCTAAGTCCCAAACTACGTCCCTGTTGAGGATGAGAGGGGTCTTCCTCTTCGAAGAAGAAACCTCTCAATTTAAGCTACCATCCTCTTTGAAGACTGAGAGGGGTCTCCTCCTTTAAGACGCCCTCGCAGCTCAAGCTACCGTTCATTGAGGAGTTAGAGGGTCCCTTCATCTGGGATAAGAAACCCTCATGGTTCAAGTACGCCTTTTTAAGGACTGAAGGTCATTCCTCTTGGAAGAAGGACCTCTCAGTCCTCAATTACGCCCGTTTGAGAACCTGAGAGGTGTCTTTACCTCTTCGGAAAAAACCTGCAGTATGAAACTAGACGTCCTGTCAGGACTGAGAGGGGTCTTCCTCTTGGAAGAATGTAACCCTCTCAGTCTCAACTACTCCTGTTTTGAGATTGAGAGGTTCCCCTCTCGAACGAAGACCCCTGCAGAAATAAACTACCGTCCGTTTGAGGATTGACAGGTCTTCTTCTCTGAAGAAGACCTACTCTCAGATCCTCACACTACTACCGTCCTGTTAAGGACTGAGAGGGATCTCTCTCAGAAGAAGGCCCTCTCAGTCTCAAACTACCGTCCTGTTTTAGGACTGAGAGGGGTCCTTCCTCTTCGGAAGAAGAACCCCTGTCAACCCTACATGAAAGATTAGGTATGCTAGGCCCGTTAACAGAGAATTGGAGAATATCTTAAATGGTCTAAATTTTGCCCTTCAATGAAACTTCTCTCGGCGCAAAAATATATCGAAAGCTTCAACAATATCTGCAAGGCTTGATTAAAGTTTATCTTTCTTTTTGATCTATGAAGAAAGAAGAGATCGAGAGGAGAGAGAGAGCGAACTGACAGAACAGACAGACAATAAGCCGGTAAATGGGAAACGAGAAAGGAAGAGAGAGAGAGAGAAGAGAGATGAGAGAGAGAAAGAGAGAGAGAGAGAGAGAGAAGAGAGTCAAATCAATTGCAACAACTCTATACTATTCTATATTATGGACTCTTAAGTACTCTCCCCCCATGAGGAAGGCTTTATCGGCATGTTTTCCCACGCAATCCAACTTTTCTCTGTCAGTTCTCGTAACCTTGACTTTTATACGCAATGCCCATCCTTTAACACGTATTCTGCTAGTAAGTTGAACACTTTTCCTCATCACATTTTCAATTTCTTGAACTGCCAACACATATATATCTATATAATAATATATAATCTATATATATATACTATATATTACTATATATATATATACTAGTATATAATATATAAATATATATATATATATATATATAGAATTGAAAATAATCCACTGAGTAATTCAATGCTGGGATCGATCGACCCTAGAGGTGGAGCATGCAGTGTTTGACAGTAGCCACGACGAGACAAAAAAGAATCCAGAATCTTCTTTTGTAAGTTCTTTCTGAAATACTAGTAATGCTCGCTTGGACAGTAGAAGTAATCTCAGAACTCTTTATTCGTCGTGCGTCAGTTGGTCCACTTGGCACGCTACTGCTAAGGTACAGGACGTATCCCAGCATCGGTGAAAAACTTCAGGGGTATTACAAATGCACAGTTTGATTCGCGGATTGCATTTCTTCTTGATATATATTATAATATGATAAATATATATTATATAATATATTATATAATATATTAATATATATCTATATATTAATAATATAATATATAATAATATATAATATATCATTAATCACCCTGTGTAAGGTAGCGTATGATTTTGCGAGACAGGATCGGCTCGCATTTGTTTGGTTCCTAAGTATCTTAATATATATATATATATATATATTATAATAATATATATATTAAATATATATATATATATATAATATATATATAGTTAAATTATATAAATTTTGATATCTTATATCTATATCTTATCTTATATTATAATATATAATTATATATTATTATATTAAATTATATATAATATATAATTATATATATATATAATATATATATATATATATATATTATTATAAAATAATAGGCATATATATATTATAAAATGTTGCCTATATATATAATATATAATACATATAATATATATATATAATATATTAATAATATAATATCTATAAATTATATTAATATAATATATAAAATATATAATAATAATTATTATATAAATTATATATATATATATATATATAATTTTGGAATAGCTTAACATATGTAAAATACTGTATCTCCAATGTGTCGATGATCCATTATGAAGAATGCATGCAGAACGTTAAATCATAAAAAACATTACAAGATGTGGTATATGATTAATTAGCACTGACCTTTAACATATATAATATATCATAATATATATAACTATATATATATGATATCTATATATATATAAGTATATATATATTATATAAATATATCTATATAATATTATATAAGTATTTATATAATATATTAATATATTATATAATTATTATATAATATTAATATATTTAGAGAAGACAGACAGTCCAAGAAGAAATAACAAGAGAGAGAAGAGAAGAGAGAAGAGAGAGGGAGAGAGAGAAGAGAGAGGGAGAGAGAGAGGCAGAGAGAGAGCGAAGAAGAGATGAGAGGAGAGAGAGAGAGAAGAGAGAGAGAAGGACAGAAACAGGACACGGACAAACAGAACAGACAGACAGACAGCCAGACAGACAGACAGACAGCGACTGCAGACAGACAGACAGACAAACAGCGGCGGATTTAAGCCGAATAAGAATGGATAAGAGACGAAGTGAGAGAGAGAGAACATGAGAAGAGAGAGAGAGAGGAGAGAGAGAAGAGAGAGAAGAGCGAGAGAGAGAGAGAGAGAGAGAAGAGAGAAGAGAAAGAGACGAGAGAGAGAGAACAGACAGACAGACAGAAGACAGACAGCGGCGGATTAAGAGAGAAATAGACGTGAGAGAGAGAAGAGAAGAGAGAGAGAGAGACGCAGAGAAGAGAAGAGAGAGATTCTAGTTTAAAATGCATACCAATATAATATATCCAAGGTTTTTAATAACGAATTAAATTAAACGTTATATATTCCATCAGATTGTGCACGGGCATGGGCAGAGGGTTACTTTTCATTTTTAATATTTAGAAGGGCCATTTTGAATTTATATATATATAAGTGATAATCGAGTTGAATTTCCATGTATTCTGCTGA
>JABUQX010065905.1:35000-42009 GCA_015478945.1 Trachelipus rathkii | reverse complement strand
ATATTAATCATATAATATATATATATATTAATAATGTATATATATAATATAATATTTATATATAATTAATAATTATATATATAATATATATATAGATATATAATATAACTATATATATTAAATAATATATAATTATATAATATTATATATATTAAAATATATATATATATAATATATTAAATAGTATATACATGATAGTGGAGGCGTTTTCTACGCTATATACCATATACATATATGTATATAACTTGTGATATATACCAAAATATATAATTGAGATAATATACGTATTAGCGTATTATATAATTGATAATAATAGTTGTAGCGAATTGTACCCCAGTTAGCGGTAATATAGTACACTATATTTATTCCGTAATGGGAGCATAGGACTATATATACCTATCATAAATGAAACTGGGATATAGTCTAGTATCAAGTGGAATGAATTACCAAATATATATATAGAATACAACGTCAGTGATTATTCAGATTTGCGAGATATGCGAACCTAAGCTGCTGTTGCACCTCCACCAATCTCTTTTTCTGCCTAGCGCTCAATTTTCCATTGGTGTGAATTAAAATGGTTATTATTTTTATGCAAAGTAGTATCATATAGTTATAATAACTGAAATAAATATAGTTCATACACAATGTATGTTCACAGTTTGCTAATCTGATTTCCTCAGTATGTATAGGCATGGGTTTTGGTCCCCCATTTCACCATTCCACCTAAAAATAATGGACTTAGACCTATTCCTGAGGTAGTATACTGCATTCATGCCGACCGTATGTTCTCATATTATCGATCACCATAAATGTATGTCTTTTGTTGTCCTCTCTATAGATACTCGTAATTGTATTTTCTCGGATGTTTAATCGTTTAGTTCGAGTCTGTGACGTACCTTTATTTCTTAGCGAATTTGTTCAACTTATCTTCTAACTACCCATGTTTTTTGACATTCTTGTACGACAGACTTCCATGATATTTTTCCGAGCAACAATGAGCATCTCTACTAACAATTGTTAAATTTATGCACTACCGATGTAGGCTCCATTTTGACCTAAAAACAGTGTACATGTCATAGTATACTTATTTTTCTCGATATTTTGCAGAGCTGTATAATTGGGTCAGCGTTGATCCAATTGCCCAAAGTCTCACTTATTTTTGTATTTTGAAATGAAAAATGTGAGAAATATCACAATGTTTTTTCTGTTTTTGGTTGCGATGTTGAGTATTAGAAAATATTCTTTCAGTGGCAGTAGTGGTAGTCAGTGTGAGACGAGTGTCAGCATCATTATTTACTTAGTAGATAATATTATTATGATATACTCTCTCAGTTATGTGGAGTCTTGTCCATGAGACGAGAATTATTTACAAAAGAAAGACAGATTGCGTGAAAATGTTATTAAAAAATTTTTCATTATTGGTGACTATAGAAATAACATGATATCAGTTAAGTAAAGAACAGTGAGTGATATCTCGCCCATATTTGGTATTACAAGCGCTGAAATTTGATGTTAGATCTGGCATAAGTAGAAGCAAAATAGTGATCATATTTTAATGTTCTACTTATTTTTTGGACACGTGACTATAAATATATGAAAAGTGAAAATATTTTAAATTTTATTCTATTCATCTACTTTTATACCATGATCTAAACATCAGGAAATTTTCAGGAGGATATCATTATATAATAATTAATATTACCACTTAGTTTTACCTATAAAGTTGTGTGCGTGAATGACACCTTTGTTTAAACTTCGATAGATATTTTCTCTCGCTATACTACACAAGATTATCATTTTTTAAATAAAATAGTTCCATCAAAATTTTGACCTGCTCTCTTTTTTTGATACACATTTGTTGAAGCCCCGTCCATTCTCAGCAGAACACGAGTCGCGCAAAATACTAAGGTGCACACTAGGTACACAAGAATTTATCTACAAGATACAAAAATGTGATCCTGCATCCGTTCCGATCCAGCAGTATGTCCTGATAAATTTATCCGAGCCTACCCTCGTCTCCTACGATACACGACGTAAACAGAACTCATCTCATCTCAGTTTTTTCGATTTCAAAATCCAAAGAAAGTGTTGAGTTTCTGGAAATCCTCGATCGGATCCAACGCTCCATGCCAATAATACTAAAAAATCGACCGGAGCAAGGGCTGCCTGAAGGATACGTTGTATCTATCATAGTACTTCTTAAATTTAACGGTTACAATAGAGTAACATGTCTCGGAAAATCGGCTTGCAAACGCGTATCTTTATATGCATATATTTTAGTTACTATTATATAAGGATACGAAATATTATAAGTTTCGTATGACAGATTCATCATCGAAAGATGAAAGATAAACAATTGGCATAGATCTTCATCTATAAGGGAATGTTTACAATTGTGTCAGCTGTATTTCCGACGGGCGCGCTCGGCCGTTTGCAAGAAGAACTCTACAGATGTACCAGAATACCTACAAATTTCCCTGTTCCTCTGATTGGTTAATTGCAATTTTTTCCTATTCGAAGAGTTACGTAGCATCCCATTTTGCAACACGGCTGAACGTACAACTCCGCGACTTCTGGAAAGCATTGATGTTCCAAGTAATGACAAAAACCATGGGTTATGTAACAACATAAATACTGAATTGAATATCACATGAAATAAAATGTGAACTACAGACATACAAAAGAAATTACACCCCGGCAACATCACGATTTTAGATGGTGGGCCACAAAATAAAGCCTACAAATTGTGAAGTCACCGTGTTTTATATAGTCCAAAATCGAGCTGATTAATTCCGATATTTTTATGAGTGCCTATTTTTTAGGGGAGTAGTTATAGTGGATATAAAATTGGGGGGCAAGGCCCCAGCCTAAGTAAATAGATCATGCCTATAAAGAAATACTAAAGCTATCTGAGCTCTTTAAAGGGGAGATTTTGCTATCTCTTCTTCGGTAAATGCAGCATCTGTCAATGGCTAGAAAAAAGATAGTCGTCAGCTACACTTATTGAAGCGGCATGCGAAGTATTTCCCTGCCGGATACCTGCAAGATGCTGATAAAACTTTTATACCAATTATATCCACTCGCATCATCCCTATACCAATGGTATGCTTATATCCATTCCAAGAGTTTCGTTTACACTTCTAATGGACAGGAGTGTCCTTATAACACCTTCTGAAATCAAGGACTCTATCATCAGCTTACCTAAAGTAGCACAAAAAGAACGTTCATGAGATCTAACGTCTGCCTATGGTTTCGCGACAGATAGTAAATGTGTGTCTGATTTATCTATATTTCAATTACTTATAAATCACTTGTTTATTGGAGGTGTGATAATTTTTCCTGAGACTTTATCTAGTGATTATTCTTAATCACACATCTGCAAACTGAATAGTGAGAATTATAGATAACCCCTTGCTCGATACATACAGCGGATTGGTTCATAAGAAATAGGTTCTGGTTTTGTGATACTCTAGGCATCGCACGAAAGTAATAACCATTTGCAGATGCGCACTATAAACGTTAGTAGACTTTCTCGGGAAATCTCAGTGATCTATCTACCATTGGCATTCCTGGATTTCTGATGCACCTTTGAACAATCCCTTATTTATAATGCAGACATCTAGCACATATCTTTGCAACTAGAGGATCTCGTTTGGCAGAACAAAGAATTTCTCGAGGATATAGATAGTCCTTGAGTGACCGGTTCATATCCAAGACGTGAGGGTGGCAGGCAGTATCTTTCAGACCAACAGCCAATACCAAATTACCTAAAATCGATAATTTAATCATCATCTGTCAAGAGCTACTTTCACCTTTGTAGTTTTGTTCGAAGCATAAAAGGGGAAACAGCATTCATTGTATTTTCTCCCATCCTCCCAAGTGCATAGTACCATACTAACTATTTCACAATCATATGTTCTGTGATAAATTACTTGCGTATATCAGAATAGTTGATGGAACATTTAGTCTCATTAAATTCATATTAATATGAAAACATATCCCGCTATCATGCGAATAAAATATCTATGTGGGGATGCGAATGCAAAATGTGCGCGATACGGGTAGATGAATAATATGAGTGCTGAAATTGATCGGATATCTACACTATATCACCTTCTAAGCTACTAGCGTCAGATATTACTCCAATTACTCATCTCAGATTATAGCGTGTCGGACGACTATAGAATTCATCTGGAATATAGGGTTTATTTGTTTTATTCTCAAAAATGCATACAGCCGACAAAGAAATTAGCTGTAAAACAAAAAAATGGTTTATGGTTTAGTAAGCTAATTGACCTATAGCCACCTAAGCTGAGTCAGTAGTCGCCCAAATCTTTGCGCAATTCATTGAACTGCTGTGAGTCGGACAGGTCGGTTCAGATCCGGAGCCGCACGAACCACTTTCTACTGCTTAAGCGGTGAAGATCTCCTGGTTTAGTCGAGTCGGCATCGGTAGTACGCGCGCAGTCGCATAACTACTCAAAATTAATATTTAGGAGTCGGAGTCCGAGAAATATGTATTTTACGACTCCGCCAGCCCTGCTAAATAAGCCATGCACTAAGCCTATTTTTAAACATTACCTTCCTTTCACTCGACTTCTATGTGTTTAACAATTAAATAATTGCAATTTTATCCAAATACACAATTCTTCCTCTTAGATCTCCGATACTCTTATATTACATGTTATCGTAGTAACAGCTGGTACATGCACTTGTCATAATCACTATTGTCTAATACTATATATACTAATTTTAATTACACTTATACAGTATATAGTTAACTACTAACCTATATATTATATACTAATACTCAATTATTATAATCTATATAAATATAGCACCTATGCTACATAGATGACTATACCTTATATATATCATACCTATATATATAATTCAATAATATATCATACTAGCTAACATAGTTAATGACCTATCTTCTCATAATATATACCTCATCATATAATATATACTATATATATTAATTCCTTATACTCTCTTCATATATCAATTACCCATAATCATTTTTTCATATGTGATATAAGATTATATGATATTCAACACTAATCTCAGACTACTCACTCTATAAACTATATAGGCAATCCTTTGTATTACTTACTATCATATCACATATACCTCATGAGCATATACTACTCTAGTATATATCACTTGTACGCATTACTATTTGTATCACATAAATACCTAGATATATAATATATACCACCTAATCTATTCACTCAACAAATTTTATAACGTATAGATATTCTTATAATATATATAATACCACTATATAGCTTAATCCCAAATTCGCTCAAGTCTTGATTTAAATTATTAGAAGAGCTCTTTACATAATTTTAACAGATCTAAGGCACTCATATCATCATAATCCTGGTTCTTAAGGTCTTTTTGGTCATCGATATTGCGCAATTTAGCCCTGTCTCAGAAGATTCTTTTACCATTTCATATTACCTAATTTCCAGATGCTAAAGCTTACGATTTATCAAGTATTTTTGTTTAGGGGTAGTTATTTGAGGACTTATCCAAACCCTATTATTGTGTCTTCAATCAATACACAAATAATTAGTCATTTAGTAATATGATGTCCACTATAGAGCCTATTCATATTTATTTGAGTTCATCATTATTACTAGTTTTTAATATTATGTGTAGTTTTACCTAATATTATTCTACTTACAACAAATCACAGTATATTAAATACATCTTCTCTCTTATACTACCAGATTTTTTACTCAATGTCATGATCATACAGTTCCCGACTAAAATTACATATCTACTAACATGTCTCACTTCATTCCTTTCTAAATCGTGAATATGATAAACGATATCTCACTCCCACAAACTATCTCATCCTTTAATAAATTCATCAGTTGTCCAACCTGGCCGGATGACAAGCCCGCAATCAGATGGTCCTTCCAGATCCTCTTTTTTTTATTTTTTTCTTTATTTCACTGGTGTCTTTTTCTTCATTTACTGCAATTATGTATGATTTTTTTCTGAAATGTGATTCACACACCCGACCCTAGTCTAGTCCAAACCCATCTCACTGGGCTTCAGCCCAGGCGTATATTCAAAGGAAGGAGTGAGCGACAATCAAGTATATTCATTATATTCATATGACTAGATACCCCGGCTGATAATATCCGTGTTGTGCCCACCTCAAGCCTCAATAATATAAATAATACCTTTATAATAATATACGGCCCAAATTAAAATTTTTTTTCACTATTCCTTTTTTTTATTTTTTTATTATTCCCCCAAGATATAGTATGATAATGAGCGGGCAGGACGTGGTGAGAAGTAAGTGATGTGATATAGACTATTAATATACGTAGGTAAAAAACATCATACATATAAAATAAATAGATTATACTATATGACAAGGTAAGTTTCCACAGAACTAAGATAAGGTCATGGTAATGAAGTAGGATGAGACACCAAAACAAAACGAACTAGTCTAGGACTTTTTTACTGCAATGCTGGTTCTACGCAAAAATTTATGGGCTGAGAGCCCAACCATTGCACACCCAGCTAGAGAGCCGACGCAAGAGAGAAGGGTCAACCAGAACTGACAATAGAAGAGGTGGAGATGAGTGTAACGTAGAGTGGCCAACTCCACATAGAAAAGCAAATCTTTGGACCGTATCGTTATTATGAGTAGCCCATATATTATAGAAAAAGGAGAAAATAGTATCCGCGCAAACGTGCATCCGCGTCACGTCCCGATTAAGCGGGTCAACGAAGATGTTAAGAAAACAGTGAGTATTGTGCCGATTCAATCTGAAAAAACCAGCCCTTAAACGGATTAATACAATTAGCACACATTACCTTAATAATATTAAAATATATAAATAATTAGTAAAGATAAGACCTTAACTAAATCAGTAATCTGAATAATATGTAAAAGATAGAAATAAAACCTTATAAACCGTTTAAAATCATCATGAACACACACTCACCTACAAGTTTCACTAACTTATCGTAAACTAAA
>JABUQX010065905.1:22500-30000 GCA_015478945.1 Trachelipus rathkii | reverse complement strand
TGGTATCGGTATCATTGGTGGTCGACCAATTTTCACCATCTAATTTACTAAGCCAGTTTATTATAAAAATATTATTTAGTGTCTGAAAGCTAATACTAAAAACTATATATTATATATATATATATATATATAACCCACACCGACATATACTATATATATACTATATATATATATATTATAATATATATACAATATATATATCATATATTTTTTTATAGTTGTCACCACCAAACTCACGGCAGAGCCCCTATTCAGAGGGGGTGTTACACGCCAAAATTACATCCGCTAGCGCAAATTACGCAGCTATGAGCAAGACGCAGGCTTTAAAGTGAGGACATTAAATTCAGCAGGAAACACAGAAGATGGAAGAGGGTTCCACAGAACAGAGGTGGCAGGAAAGAAGGAAGCCACCGCAAGCGAACTAAGCCTGGGAGTTACCAATATCTACACAAAATTCGTGAGCAGACACAGCACCCCTTGTGCTACGCCAGGGCACGTAAAGGTGGGGCACGCGAGTTGGTAATTTTCCCTCTCGAACACCTGCCGCTACGCAATACCTATAGAAAAGAGAGTAAAGCACCAACATCTCGCCGCAGAAATAGAGGGTCAAGTGAAGTCGAACAGTACAGAACAGTTTATAAGCCTTTTGGCTTTTGACCTCGGACCCTGTCCAAAAGCCGGGTTGAAACCGGAGCCCCCCCCAGATATGAGAACAGATACTCCATACAGGGCGGATGAGGGACCCTTGTAAGCTGGAGTAACTGAGAGAGGAAAAATAGTCTCGCAGTCTGAACAAAAACTCCCAGTTTCTTGAGGCCGCCCTAGCAACCCTTGTGATGTGAGGCTTTCAAGACATTTTTTTTTGTTTATGTTTTGGCCAAGGATGTTTATATATTGTCAACAGGAGAGACGAGAAACCGTCGAAAGAGATAGAAAAGTGAGAAGTGTCTTGAAAGAGAAATTGGGTAGAAGTTGAGTTTTTAAAGAATGAATTTCACAAGGTCGAGACGACCCCAATCGGAAATTCTATCCAGATCAGCGAGAATAGAATCGAAAGATTGAGACGAGAGGCAATTCTAGAAGTAAAAGAGGAGGCAGAATTGAAATGAGGGTGAAAGAATGAAGGGTCGGAGTCATCGGCATATGGAGTGGATAGAGTTAGATGTGCAGGTGAGAAGATCATTAAATGAAAAATATAAGAATAAAGAGGAGATAAGACAGAACCCTGAGGAACACCACTATTGACAAGAAAAAGAAGAAGAAAGGTCGCTCCATCAACCACAGCCGATATTGAGCGACTTGAAAGAAAGCTAGACATAAGTAAGCAAAGAGAAGGAGGAAACCCAAAGGAGGGGAGCTTGGAGAGCAGTGACGCGTGCCAAACCCGGTCAAAATGCTTTGGATATGTCAAGCGCCACCACGCCCCCCAAAAAGGTCTTCCCCCCGGGTTAAAAAGTTTCCCGTTAAAAAGAGCGGGAAAAACCATTAAAATCGTAATAGGAAAGTATAATCGCCAGTAGACCCTTGAACGCCGAAAGCCATACTTGGCGATCGGAAAGAAGAGAATTAGATTCCAGATGGTCTAAGAAGTGAGAGTTAAGAGGGGTTTCAAAGATCTTAGATAGAATACAAGTGACAGCTATAGGGCGATAGTTAGAAAGGTTCGAAGCGGCTTCCTTTTTTCGGATAGGTTGAACATGTGCGTGCTTCAACACTGAGGGAAAGTACTAGTATTGAGACATAGAGAATATAGTTGAACGAGGGCGGGGCAGCACGGTAAGCACAACTCCCTCAAAACTCGCGGGAGGAATGCCATCCGCGGCACCGCCCCATTCCAACGTTGCATAGATCTCAGGAGCCCATGCACCCGATCACAAATGTAATCACAGGCAAAGACCAAGGACACCTGAGAGGAGAAGAAGAGAGGAGGAGGAATGCCAGAATCGTCCAGGGTTGAGTTAGAGGAAAATAGGAGGCCGAAGAGATTGGCCTTATTAGTTGGAGAGTTAGCAACAGAGCCATCAGATCGATTAAGAGGAGGCAGATTTACAGAAGTTTAGAGATGTTTTTGGCAAGAGCCAGAAAGATTTATCAGTAGGAGAACCAAGGAGGTTAACGCACTTTCGTTGATGAAAGCCCGCTTTGCTCGTCGAAGAGTTATCCCTGCAACGATTTCTAACTGAATGAAAATTTAGCGAGAGTGATAGAAGAAACCGAGAAATTTTTCCATTCCCCCGATAGCGGCGATGTCTCTAGCCTGACAAGGCCAGAGAAACAAAGCACGATCGAACCATGGATTATGAGAGAGAAAGATTTAGTCGAAGAAGGAATGAACCTGCGCATCCCATCAACGATTACAGCTCCCACCTATCGGCAGAAAGTCGAGGCGTCACCAGAGACAAAGCAGTCACCTCCCAATTATAGTCTAGCGTAAAGGCAAACGCAAGGAACCCCCAAAAATCGGCCCGATCCCAAAGTCCAGAAAAATAAGCGAGTAGGGCAGGATGGAGCTGTTGGAAAGAAAGTATTAAAAATTCAGAGATATAAGGTTGTGGTCCAGCAAAAAAACCATTTACCAAATAGGAGCCGAAGGTGGTGTAGGTTTAAGGAGAGAAGGACTAAGTGTGAAACATAGGTCAAGTGGGTTCAAGAATTGGTTGGGACGATCCGGAAAGTGTGTGGGTTCTTTAATTAGTTGATCCAGATCGTTGAGATACTGAATGATTCGGCCTCCTCCCCACCTAAATCGGTATGAGAGGACCACAACCATTCAGTGTTGTGTACATTGAAATCCCCTAAATAGAGGACCTCAGTATTTGGCTGAGAAGATATAACAGTCTCTGAGAAGTAGTTAAGATAATTCAAAGAAGGAGTGAAAATCTGTTGTTATTAGGAGAACAGTAGCAGAAGCACAAGATTATTGTAGATAGAAGGAAGAAAAGATGTTGAGCCACAAGAAATCGAAAGTTCAGGAGATTCCGAGATTTCACGAGAACGTGTTACCGGAGTAATTAATGTTACATAGGCACACACTCACCCTTCAGACGGAAAATTGAAATTTAAGTTTTATAGTTGATACATATAAAAGAGTTAGAGGATGAATTCTTAGCCATCTGAGTCTCAGACAAGGGCAAAAGGTTAGGGGTTAGAGTTAGAGAGGTTATATTCCACAGAGGCAAAGTTTAAGTTTAAGAGCCACGAATGTTGGTGAGGTGAAAAGAAAACCCGCGCCCACACACACATCCCTCTCTCTCTCTCTCTCGTCTCTCTCTCTCTCTTCTCTCTCTCTCTCTCTCTACTCTCTCTCTCTCTCTCTCTCTCACTCTCCCTCCCCCTCACCACTCTCTCGCTCTCTCACACCACACACACACCCACTCTCTTTCACACCACACACCAAACAATAAAGACAAAAGCGGACGATAAAACAAAGGAGGAGTCGGATAAAAATTAACGATAAACTAAATCCCAACAACAAAATATATATACATAGCATAAAATTATACATACACACCAAAAAACTCATAACGTGACCTTCGGTTAAAACAAGCCATAAAACCTAACTAAACAAATTCATAATACCTTATGTTTACAAAAATAGACCAAGCAAAATTCTAAAAACCGTATGTACAGTAAATATGTAAAACTATGCCCTAAAACCTTAAAAACTAAAAACTCACAAGCACTCCCTCACACTAGCAAATTTACTTACGCAAAATTAAAAGGAAAAAACTAGTAATCTACATTAAAACTTGAAAAGCAAAAGTAAAGGCTAAAAACCGTACGTAACAGTAAATATGTGTAGCATGTATGCCTAGTAAATATGTAAAGTTTAAAAAGTTTTAAAAAAAGTCAAGGACACTAAACACTTATCTTAAAATTCCAGCCCGTTGAAAGATTACGTAACGTATATGTTTTTCCATCTGAATCCATTATAATTATAAAATATCAACAAACAGACAAAATATATATATAATATACTATATTATATAATATATATATTATACTAATCCTTATCATATATAGACTTATAACTCATATATATATATTAGTATATATATATATATATATATATATATATATATATATATATATGGGTAGTGATTATATATATATACTTACCGTATATATATATATATATATATATATTATATATATATATATTATATATATTATATATATAATATAGATATATATATAGTCCCTATTTTTTTATATCATAATCAAACACTAAAATTATGTATAAAAAATAATTTATGATGTTTAAAGCCCAATAAAAAAAATAGGAACTCAGTATTAAATAATATTACAATTAAAATAAAAATATAATAACCGATCATTACTATATTTAAATGATGATCTATTATAGGTATGCGAATGCACCAATAATCAGTGGTGTTCGAGGGTCCAACTCCACCTAGTCGTATGCTACCCAACCTCCAGCTCTTTTGAGGGCTCCTTGTCATATGACATTCAGAGTTTAGAAGAATTGTCATAAGCAGGGTACCATGATGCCGTGATACAAGCGGAGTACAGGTATGCACAATCGAAATATCGCATGTAGCGTAAAGAATTTTAATGGGTAACAGGCGGTAAGGTCAGTGGCGTAAGTTTGGTTACAAATAACTCTGTGAGTCGTAGTGATCAGAAAAATATGTTGGTGAAATATGTAACAAAGTGCTTGAGTATGCAGTAAATCAAGAAACCTCAAATAGAGTCTTTCGTATGCAAGGGGCAAAGCGGCACTAGAGTAATATTGAATAGAGTATATATAACTAAAATATAGAAATACGGTACTGACGGCTATAAGTAAACTATAATAATAATAAGAATAAGTAAATATATACCTACCCATAAAATAAATACCAAGATAATATATCATAAAATATAAAAGAAGTAAAATAACATACACATCACCGTATAATACCTAGTAAAAACCGCAACTCAACCTATACTCTATAACATAATATATATTAGTAATCAGTAAAAAATGGGGCGAAAACTGAGCCAAAACACTTAGAGACTTTATTCCTCTAATATTTTAAGCAAGTCAGAAAAGCTTCAAGAAATGGTACACAATCAGAAAACATCATGTCGTGCAAGTGAGCATAATTACAACATACACACGAAACAAATAGAACTCAAGCGACCCGTTGCCCTTATGTTCCTTCAAAGTTAGAAATTGACAAGACCTCACTGATAAAGAGACTTAAATGGGATAGGAATATCACCCATGAGCAAGAACAAATAATCTAAAAACAACATTACATACCATAAACCAAAAGAACCTAAAAATATGATTTATTCAAGTAGAAAAATCAATTTAAGAAAAAGCAAGTAGGCCACCTACAAGAAGAAGAACTTGAAATGGGGGAAAGTGAGTCCACTACTGCTTGGGAGGATAACACAATAGGAAAAACCGTCGATCTAAAATGATTGAACAATCCCCGGCCGTAATTGTTTGCAGCGTTGCCCTCGGTCCTGTGCCAGTGATACAATTAGAGCTTCACAGATACCTTTCAATTCAGATTGTAAAACAAATGAACCTGAGACAAACAAGTATATCAAAGTTGCTGATGAAAATGCTAAGTGCGTCTGCCCTGTTTGAACAATTTAGACTCTGCGGAGACTATCAGTCTCATATAGATGATCAGTTATTAAGCATAGATATTTGTAGAAAAGAAAAGTATAAAAATTTACATATTATTCATAGACAATTTTTAGAAAAGCTGTTAATAGCTTTAATAACAACACCCTAATAATTATTTAAAAAAAAGAAAAGTTTTATTATTTATATTACGAATGCTTAAGAACAACATTATTTTACAAAAAAAAAAATTAGAGTTTTTATTTTCAATGACTAAGGAGATATGTAAGCTTGTCCGTGAGACACCTTCTCCTCACAACTACAAGGAAAGGAGACTGTCTAACCGCTTTCAAACTCAACTTACTTCCCGGAGGTTTTGAACTTTCACCTTCTCTATCCTTCTAAAGTTGGAAAAGGGTTTATAGTCAGATTGTATCTCTGTCTAAGGTGGATATCGAAGCAGGATAACCTGCACCGAGACTCGATTCAACATCAATAATTTGCACGGATAAGATGTCTTCTTGGAGGGTGAATGACAATAAGTCAAACCAATGACATAACCACCATATTCTTTGGTAACTGGTAAACTTTCTGAGGAGGCTATAACATCTGCAGAGAAGAGAAAAATCGAGCTATGTTGGTCGCAAGTGATTTATCAAAAAATGTCCATACTCAAAAAGAGGCATTAAATATAGTGAAGTTAGATTTAAAACAATAAAGGGAAAATAGTTAAATTAAAAATACAATAAAAACCCAGGTTATCTTTTATAGTTAAATGATTAGATGACTCATTATTACATGCCCAAATATACAGTGATAAATAAACCGGTGTGAAATAAACCTTATTAACGAAGAAAGTCTTTACACATTATAGGAATGTTATCATATATGATTAGAATGGAAAAGTTCTTACCAATTTAACACTATTCTTTATGGTAATGATTATCAATTTTGATAGTTTATGAAAGCTTTCACTCTTCATATAGACTCTGGAAAAGTCTTACCTAATTTATAGTTGAAATTTAAAAAAATTACGATTACATTAGGAATTTGGGGATAATAATATTCTTTTTCCAAGTTATAATTAGTACAATTTATTTAAATTATATATATAACTACAACCAATCCCCCAAACTTTCCAACTAATAATTATGTTTAAAAATTCTGTATAATAATGTATGACAACCTCAAAAATAAATGTAACAATCCACATTGAAAACCTTACGCTACGTGCGTTTATTATTAACAATATCCATTACATATTACAAACTGATCATTTTACCCCCTTGAGGCCCATTTCCGCCGTTTACGTATATATACGGGTATATATATACTATTATATATATATATATATATAATATATATATATATACTATATATATAGTATATATATATAATATATATATATATATATATATATAAATTATACTACTATATTTATATATATATATATATATATATTAGTTATTAGCTTCACATTGACTATTTCACATGTATAAGTTATTTTTAATCCCTTTTCAAACAAATAATATTAAAACATTTTATTTTAAAGCAATAAAGGAAGTTATAATTACATTAAAAAAACACTATTGTGCACTATTTGCTATACCTATGTGTTCTAGGGCCAACCAAGCTTTCACTCCGTCCTGGAGCCTTTTTCAAGAGTAGATTGCATGCGGAATCGAAGGAAGTCCAAATTTGAAGAGGTTTATTATTGGTAATCCAGTATGCATTTTTTAAGCTGGTTAGATGATTTTAAACAGTTGCTAATTATATGATCTATTTTGTGTTCGCCTTCTTGTTTGTTGTAATTGTGATTGATTTTTAGTACAGAAGAATTCAATAATTTTTCTTTTATTGGTGTTTTTAATGTGATTGATGGGGGACATGTTTTGTATGTTTATTGTGTGATTTGC